>JARQZK010004427.1:302500-329740 GCA_030704885.1 Cynegetis impunctata
ATAAATTCGATTTTTTCTGACGCCAATACCACTTTTTACCGCGTCAAATTCGGCCGAAAAATGCCTGAAGAAAATTCTCGAAAAAGTTCCATTTTTTCGAGCGAAAAAAGTAGCTACTCCACCAAAATTTGACGAATTTCGACGAGACATTTTTGTTTCTGAAGAGACGAAAGAATTCCACAACCCGACCTGCTATTGAAATTTCGATCAGGCGGTTTTCAAGGCTTTATCGAATTTTGAAATTCGATAAATTGGACGGAATAAATGCGACGAATTTCTTCCAATTTTGCCCCTTTTAAAGTTGTCATCCCAACAAATTCAGAGTCGTAAGCAACATCCCTAAAATTTCCTTCGTTACGTCTATCGAAGAGATACATAAAGTTAGCTCACCAACTTTTGAATTTGGAAATTCGTTTGCCGTACGTTTGCCGTTTCAAAGCCGTGAAACAATTTCTTTTGCGGCGCTTAATTTGAAAAAGTTACAGGGTGGTGCGCTAACTTTACAAAAGTCAAATCTTCACCCTGTATGAATTTTGAAATTCTATTAACGGCATCGTTTGCCGTACGTTTGCCGTTTCAAAGCCGTGAAAGAATTTTTTTTGTCGCGGTCAATTTGAAAGAGCTACAGGGTGGTGAGCTAACTTTACAAAAGTCAAATCTCCACCCTGTATGAATTTTGAAATTTTACCAACGGCATCGTTTGCCGTAAGTTTGCCGTTTCAAAGCCGTGAAAGAATTTTTTTGCCGCGCTCAATTTGAAAGAGCTACAGGGTGGTGCGCTAACTTTACAAAAGTCAAATCTCCACCTTGTATGAATTTTGAAATTCTAACAACGGCATCGTTTGCCGTACGTTTGCCGTTTCAAAGCCGTGAAAGAATGTTTTTTGCCGCGCTCAACTTGAAAGAGCTACAGGGTGGTGCGCTAACTTTACAAAAGTCAAATCTCTACCCTGTATGAATTTTGAAATTCTAACAACGGCATCGTTTGCCGTACGTTTGCCGTTTCAAAGCCGTGAAAGAATGTTTTTTGCCGCGCTCAACTTGAAAGAGCTACAGGGTGGTGCGCTAACTTTACAAAAGTCAAATCTCTACCCTGTATGAATTTTGAAATTCTAACAACGGCATCGTTTGCCGTACGTTTGCCGTTTCAAAGCCGTGAAAGAATGTTTTTTGCCGCGCTCAACTTGAAAGAGCTACAGGGTGGTGCGCTAACTTTACAAAAGTCAAATCTCTACCCTGTATGAATTTTGAAATTCTAACAACGGCATCGTTTGCCGTACGTTTGCCGTTTCAAAGCCGTGAAAGAATGTTTTTTGCCGCGCTCAACTTGAAAGAGCTACAGGGTGGTGCGCTAACTTTACAAAAGTCAAATCTCTACCCTGTATGAATTTTGAAATTCTACCAACGGCATCGTTTGCCGTTTAAAAGCCGTGAAATAATTTCTTTTGCCGCGCTTAGTTTAAAAAAGTTACAGGGTGGTGCGCTAACTTTACAAAAGTCAAATCTGCATCCTTATGAATTCTGAAATTCTAACAACGGCATCGTTTGCCGTACGTTTGCCGTTTCAAAGCCGTGAAAGAATTTTTTTTGCCGCGCTCAATTTGAAAGAGCTACAAGGTGGTGAGCTAACTTTACAAAAGTCAAATCTCCACCCTGTATAAATTTTGAAATTCTAACAACGGCATCGTTTGCCGTACGTTTGCCGTTTCGAAGCCGTGAAACAATTTTTTTTGTCGCGCTCAATTTGAAAGAGCTACAGGATGGTGAGCTAACTTTACAAAAGTCGAATCTCCACCCTGTATGAATTTTGAAATTCTAACAACGGCATCGTTTGCCGTACGTTTGCCGTTTCAAAGCCGTGAAAGAATTTCTTTTGCCGTGCTTAATTTGAAAGAGCTACAGGGTGGTGAGCTAACTTCACATAAAGTTGACGCACCACACTATATATATATATATATATATATATATATATATATATATATATATATATATATATATATATATATATATATATAAATATAATTATATATATATATATATATATATAATATATATATATATATATATATATATATAATATAATTATATATATATATATATATATATATATATATATATATATATATATATATATATATATATATATATATATATATATATATACAAGGAGATTTAGTATATTTGTACAATCCCCAGCGAAAGAAAGGGTTATCACCTAAATTGAGCCAGAATTGGGAAGGAGCCTATAAAGTTACAAAGAGGATAAATGATGTTGTCTACCGAATCCAACGCACTCCTAGGACGAAGACTAAAGTTGTACATTTAGATAGGCTAGCAAAGTATTACGGGGGAGGTGCACCAGAAGATTTTGATTGGGACGATCAAACTTAAGAGGGGGGCAGTGTTACGAAAATGGCTAAAGGCGACTCTGTGTGTTCTGGAATATTCGATGAACGTTGAAGTAATAGCACTCTTAATTCGAAGACTAGTACATTCTGGAAGCTTCTCGAAGGAATGATAAGACATATAGAAGCGACCATAGAGAGGACGGACGACAGTCTACAGTGAATTACCGTGTTAAAAGAAGAGCGAAGCCTGTGTTTTGAGGTAGTGACAGTTATTGAAAAAGTGTGGTTATTGTCAGATTTACTGTTGTGTAAATAAATACTGATTTGTTCATTAATTGAATTTAGTTATTGGAAAATCATTCTCGTGAACCCGAATTCCTAACAATATATATATATATATATATATATATATATATATATATATATATATATATATATATATATATATATATATATATATATATATATATATATATATATATATATATATATATATATATATATCTATTGGTAAAACATAATAAGCGATACGCCGCCTACCGGTGTCGAATATTACTAGAGCATGGGCCATAGATTGCTTTGTTTACATCTGTTTACGTGTATTTTATATGAGAAGTTGTTAAGTTTTAATTGTGTTTTGGATCGTTCACAAACTATTGCTGTGTATCCTATTGTTCATCTTGGACAAAAAAAACCCGAATATACCTTAAATACCTTTCCGAAAGCTGGACAATTCAAAGTTGTATTCCAAACAAAGTTGGGAAACAAGGAAATGATGGACAGAAGAAAGGTGTGGATTCATAACTGGAAGATTGAAAAAAAATGTCTGAACATAAGAGAGTTGTTCTTTACAGTTTACTGAGAATATTTATTTTCCCTGCAGTAAGTTTGTGGATTTTTCCATATAGAATTATACCAACTAATGATGTGCAATTTTCAGCTAACCGAAAACGTAGAGTTTTTGAAGTCCAATGCTATTCCAACGAAAACTCTTCCACTTTTATCGGAATTTGAACCTGGGCCATCATCCAGAGATTCTAGATAATTGTATTTTCTTTCTTGTAACAACCAGAGATACTATTGAAATAATAATAACAAATAATGTTTATTTGCACAACCAAAACAACAGTTTATCATAACATCAAGAATATGAAATAAAACTTGACTCTATAGCTAGGTGAAAACTGAAATATTCAATTATATAATCAGGAAAACAGAGATTCTATCAAAAAAACCAGACTCTCAGAAGTCCACCGTACTTTTAGAAGAGCTGTTATACGTTAGGAAAATTCAAAAAATATAATAACTCATTACGTTCAAACCATTCAAGCAGAGTATTCATGTTAATTCTTCTATTTCATGTTGTTTCTTTCAGTTTTGCTGGTAAGTACTTAGTTTTGTCCATTATACTCAAAACTTCTTCAGTTGGTAATGAAAGTAGACATGTCAGAGATGTTTTCTTGAAACTTTTGAAAGTTTGTTTATTTTTTAAATAAATAGGTGTTCTATCATACAGCCTTTTCATGATGTATACATAGTTCCTCTAACCAATGAATTTATTCGTCCTCTACTTTATTTTATTATTGATTTTCATGTTCAATGATAAAAACTCAGTGTAGATTTCAACTTGATGTAGGTAGGTTATCTACTGTTGAACAGAGATAATATTGTCCTCAATCGAAACACAATGAACCACTGGAAAATACGAAGTCCAAAAAAACACAAATCACGAAGCTAAACGTTCGAAAACTCAAAATGAAATGAACGTAAATACCATTACCAATCAATGTAAACAAACAGCTAATGGCCCATGCTCTAGTACCGATATTAGCCGTTCTGGCGCTACGATCTTAATTTCGGACGCCAATATATATATATATATATATATATATATATATATATATATATATATATATATATATATATATATATATATATATATATATATATATATATATATATATATATATATATATATATATATATATATATATATATATATATATATATATATATATATATATATATACATACATACATAAACATGATCTCTAATTAAAAATGTTGTCCAGGTGGCCATAGTAGCCCAAAACAGTAAAAAAAAGAAGTAAAGTTTCTCTTTTTTTAACGGAGATTCAAATAAGAAGAAGAAGAAAATTAGTTACGGTATCCCGGTATGGCGGTATCAGAGACAGAGATTAATGTACGTCCAGTGTTGCCGTTTTGGCATTTTTAATGCTAAATCTAGCAATTTTTTGTCTCAGCATGTAAAATTTGAGTTAAGCATATTGCATGTTTTTAGCATTTTTTGGCCTCCCTCTACCTTTAATAGAAAATTTTCAATCTGCTATGGATATTAGCTCTTAAATGACTTTTCCTAAGGAATAAATGCATAATTATCAAGATAAAGTCTATTGGCATTTCTGAAACCTAACATAATTAGATATATTAATTTATCAATATTCGAAGAAACGATTATTTTTGTTTACGTTTTACGGTTAGGGCCATTATTAGGGGAATCGCTCAGTCAGCACCCGAAGCCCGAAGCGAGTTAGCGACGATGAATGATTTTCATGTTACGTTTATGCATAAATAGTTGATGTTTTGTGATAGTAACGTTTAAGTGAGCACATTACCTATCAGAAATATGCAAGACAAAATTTTCTGACAGTAGAAGTGAGGACAACATGAAGTTACATAGAACAAAATGTTCCTACATTATGTATTTTTTTGATTTTGCTTAAAATCAATTATTAATCAAAATAAATATTAAATTTTTATAATTGTATTAAAAAATTCTTTCAAACTGTTTGGCATTTTTTTTAGCATATCAATAATTTCATTTGGCATTTTTTAGCATTTTTCCTGAGAGAATTTAGCATATTTGTCAAAAACGAAACGGCAACACTGTGTACGTCGAAGAGTCCAAGTATAGTATATGTGCCTTGTGCTTGACTCCAGTTCTTTGATTTTTCCTAATTCCTGTGTTTTGTGTTACCTTTCAATCATCCTCTAACACTGGTAAGAGGTTCATAAATATTAGTTGATTAATTGATTTTTGTAAAATATAGTTTTATTTTTTACAATCACTTGAGGAGGTGTTATTGATTCTGATGGATACAATATACTGTAGTTAATTATTTTTCACAACCCAATATAAAATTGACTTATGTTTTGTTGCAAGTAATTGCAACCTATACTTCTCATGAATTTGGTTGGGGGCCTGCGTCAACAATGCGGTGCATTGTCCATGGTTGTATAGTTTATTAAATAGAGAATATAAGACTTTCCCTTTTGATATTTCTGACTGCTTAGCTTCACTGAATGAATATATAATACGTGGAATAATTACATTTACAGTAGCTCTGCATATTAATTTTTGTAGTATCCTAACATGCAATCAGCCAATAGTCATCTATTAACTGTTTGTTCTCTTGTGATGCCTTTCCTTAGTTTCACCAGCTTTTCACAACAGAAGTTACTTTATCATAATTGCAGTGGTCTTCATTCTTACTTAGCTAATATGCTTTCGACAAGATATCTATATGGCCTTAATGTAGCTTTTTATAATGAATGATTTAATTACATGTTCTAGTAATCCCAAGGAACTGTTTGGAGCACGAATTATTCAGGAGTTCTCAGTCGATTGATTGAAATTGACCTGCGATAGGACTGAAGAAGGAATTTTGAGTAAACTTGTATACTTGGAGTAGTTGCAGAATGCAACTATAGTCCAGGCCCTAGTAGTGAGCATTTCTACTGAAATACTTGAGCTTGACCAATTGGCTGAGTTTGAAATTGAATAAAGCAGAAGAAGAAATTGATTCCATTACACTAGACAAAGTATTTATATCCTTACTTACTTCAGTTTTTCAGTTTTGTATATTATGACACATTTGATAATGTGTTTTACCCTTCTAGCTAATGATATTGATACTATAGATCCTGCTGAATCAAAATCATCAGAGTATGTGAAGCAAGAAATGGAGGAAATTGTTGATGTTAAAAATGAACCCTTGTTGGTAAAGAGTATACCAAATGAATTCCATAATGAAGAGAGTGAATATAGCATTGATCAAATAATAAATGAGGGTGGCAACGTTAAGTCTGAGGAAGATTTCTTAACGACTTGGTAATATTATTATTAAACTATTATTTCTTACAATTAATATAATTTCTGCTATTATGAGCTCTCATCAAAATATCAAAAGGTTAATTAATTAATAAAAAATTCATTATTTTACTCGATAATGATATAATAGGTGAAACTAGATGTAAATCAAAACAATTTTGTTAGTTTAAAGATTCGTGAGTTTCCATTATATTATTTAAATTATTCAATCTGAACTACTATAAAATTGACTCATCAGCCAATGATTTTAATGGGACATAGTGGTACAATTAGTTGAATAATTTTGATAGGGGTTTTTAACTGTTATTCTACCTGAAAATAACAGAGATTATCTTTGATGGTTAAATGCACAGTCCGTTATATAAAATCCCTCAATAAAATTGTAAGATATATGTGTCTTTTTATTACAGGATTTCTGATTCTATCAAGACAAAAACAAGTGAAGATTTTAATGTTGAAAATAACTCTGCAGTACCTATATTAACCAAGCTTGGAGTGAAAAATGCGTTAAATGAGATAAAAGTTGAAGAGGTAACGGAGGATTCGCATTTGATCATAGAGAAAAATCATGATATACAAAATGAAAACATTGAATGCACCATGATTAAAGTTGAAGATTTAAGCGAGATCCGTTCCTCATTACAGCAGGAACTAATAATGCAAGAAAAATGTGACCTGACAAGCATGGATTCTATAAAAACCGGAACAAGTGAGGATATTAATGAAGAAAGCAAATATATCATTAATCAAATAATAGATGAAAATGGCAAGTTTTGGCCTAATGAAGATTTTTTAACCAGTTGGTGAGATTATTAAACTATTATTTATAACATGCAGATAGTTACTTCTATCATCGATTTTGTCAAGGTATTATTACCATCACTTACATCAACTTATTTGTCTTATAACCATTCAAATTCATTTATTGTTCCTTTCCAAGTTCTTCACTTAACCCTCTCGCTCACCTTGTCCTCAATTGAGGACAACCTACTTTGGATTTTTTGAAGTGCCGCTTGCTCTTACTTCTCTGTCACATTGTCCTCAGTTGTGGACATCATATACTTCCAAATGAATATATGTGCTGCCATCTACTAGCTGATGGAAAAAAAATTCATTCATTTGAAATATAGGTTTCCGTAGGGTAGCTGTGACAGCAGTGTAGCGCTCTACTGTTTATTTTTTTGTTGGTTATATTCGTTAGACCACGTGTTTGAAAACTGTTCGTTTACGTTCACAATAAGTGTAGACTTGTTCCAAAGTAATTGTGTTTGGTGATTTTTGTGCATATTGTAATCAGCGATTTTTGAAAGTGTGGTGTCCTAATTTGAGGACATTGTGAGCTAGCGGTAAAGGCAACATCTAGGTAAATATAACAGCACTTTTATTTTATTTCTGCAAAAGTTAAATTTTATACATTTTAGTACTTCGAAAATGGACCCAAAAAGGCCTTTGACTGAAGAGGAGCTCTTGCAGGCAATTGAGAATGGGCTGTCTGATATTGAATACCTGAGTGACGATGCGGATGGTTGGGATGATGAATCTGTAATTCAAGAAAGTGAACTAGAAGGTATACAAAAGTGTTATTCATATTAGTAAAACAGTTATAAACAATATTTCGTTATAGAGGTAAGAAAACAGCTGGAAGGACCAGAGGTACAAGTCGATGTAGAAGAGGAGCTTGTGGATGCAGAACAAGAAAAGGTAATTCCGGCTGAAGAAGAATCACAACCTGGTCCTAGTGGAGCAACAAAACGAAGTAAAACCAAAACAATAACCGATTTCATGGAAAACAATGAGCTTAGTAACAAAATGAATATTAAATGGAGAAGAGGCTCGACCTATATAACTCAAACCATAAATTGGCACGAAGAAGAAATGCCTGAAGTAGTAGAACTTGAAAGTCCGTATAATTTTTTCAGTCAGTATATCACTGACGATGTTGTTGCGCGAATGGTAACATATACAAACCTATATGCTGTACAAAAAGACAGCGATTTTCCGCCTACTTCAGTTGAAGAAATTAAAACTTTCGTTGGAGTTCACATTCTGATGGGGAACTTGCATTACCCTAGAATTAGGTGCTACTGGAATCCCATGCTACAAGTTCCCATGATTTCCAGCAGTATGTCTGTCAACAGATTCTACAAACTGAGGCAACATTTACACTTCGTGGACGTCCAAGACCATAATCCAGAAGAAAAAGACAGGCTGTGGAAAGTAAGGCCGCTGTATGATGCAATCAAAACAAGGTGCCTCTCCTTACCCCTTGAAACACAACTTTGCATCGGTGAGCAAATGGTTCCCTTCAAAGGGCAAATAAATATAAAACAATATGTCAAAAATAAACCGAAGCCTTGGGGTATAAAAATGTTTGCACTATGCGGAAGTAGTGGCATAATGTATGATTTCATAATTTACCAAGGAGCAACGACCGAGCTGAATGAAACAGAGTCTCAAGTGTTTGGATTGGGCGGCTCTGTGGTTACTGCTTTATCTAGGAGGATAACTAAACCAAATTTACAGCTGTATTTTGACAATTATTTCAGCAATTACAATGTTTTGCAGTTTTTGAAAAGGAGGTTTATTTACGTCTCTGGTACAGCCAGAATTGACAGATTTAAAAAACCACCATTCTCATCAGACAACGAGATGAAGCAAAGAGGGAGAGGAACATGGGAAGAAGTGATAAGTGCTGATGGAGACGTGATAATGACGAAATGGTTCGACAACAAAGCCGTCATAATGGCATCAAATTATATGGGCATTGGAGAGCCAGACCAATGTAGACGGTGGGACAAAACCAAAAAGGAATACATCTATGTCCAACGGCCCAATGTAATTAAAAATTACAACGCGCATATGGGAGGTGTTGATAAATTGGATTACCTAATCACGATCTATAGAATTTCCATTCGAACGAAAAAGTGGACTTTGCGGATGTTTGCCCATGCTATGGACTTGTGTTGTGCCAACGCTTGGCTTGAATATAGGAAAAGGGCTGCTGCATTAGGCGTGGAGAAAAATAAGATCCTGGATCTTCTCCATTTTAGAGCCTATGTCGCAGAGGTTCTAATAAGAGCCTCAAAAACGCCTTCGAGAAAAAGGGGCCGTCCAACCAGTGTAGAACTGCAACCTGGACCTTCAACGCCAAAGTCCTTGAGAGAAAAACCTGGGGAAACTCGGCCTGTCAGAGAAGTGAGGCTGGATGGGGTTCATCATTGGCCTATTCCAGATGAGAAATCTAACGCCACAAGATGCAAATTCCCGCAGTGTGCGGGAAAATCAAGAATTAAGTGTGACAAATGTAACATTCACCTTTGCTTAAATAAACACAAAAACTGTTTCATGAAATACCATACCCTGTAATGTTATTTTAATAAAACATATTAATATTTTACCCTCTGAACATATTTCTGAAAACTTTTTGTCTTCCATCAGCTCATGATGTCCTTAATTGGGGATATGTCATAGTGCCCATCAGCTCATGATGTCCTCAATTGGGGACATGTCATAGTGCCCAAACGGAGCATTTTGAAAAACTGAATTTAACATCAAAAATTTTCAAAAAATCAAAAGTTGCATTACAGTAAATTTCAGATTTTTCGCTCCAATAGTTTTAATTCGTGACAGAGGGTTAATATATATATATATATATATATATATATATATATATATATATATATATATATATAATGTATGGATATATGTATATATATATATATATATATATATATATATATATATATATATATATATATATATATATATTACTTACAGGCTAGTCATAGAAAAAATCAAACTAAAAATTCATCATGAAATAAAAATACAAAAAAGGAAAGATATCATTTCACGCTAAACTCCCTGGCATGGCATCCAAAAACTCCCCAACGGAGTAAAATGCACCTTTAATCAAATACCTCCTTAACTTCTCCTCAAATATGTTGTATCTGTGGTTGCCTATAATCTTGACTGAATGATTATAACAAATGATACCTTGATATTTTCCGGTATCTTGTCTAATACCCAATCTGGAAAATTGAATTCGCAGTTCATTTGAAATATGTGTATTATGTTGATGTATCGCATTATTCCTCTTGTAGGTCAATTCATCTTTGACATTCAAGGTTATCAAATATACGTAAAGACATGGCAAAGTCAAAATGAATAAACTTTTAAATATATTTTCACAATGTGCTTGATAGGGGACACCTGCAATACATCTAACTATTTTCTTCTGCATTATGAACACCTTTTCTTTATGGAAGGAATTACCCCAGAATGATAGACCATAAGTCAATGTAGACTGAACCAAGCCGTAGTAGGCCAATTTAAGTATTGGTAGGCTGGCAGTGTTGTGTAGCTGTCTGAACACAAAACACATTGAACTTAACTTTGATGCAATATAATCTGTGTGTGCTTTCCATGTTAATTTATGATCTAACATCACTCCCAGGTATTTGAACTGGTTCACTTGTTCAATTGATTTGTTGTCAAGTCTTATTAACAGAGAGTAGTCATTCCTTACGTTCTTAGGTAGGAATGTCATACACACAGTCTTACTTACGTTAACCAGAAGCCCATTAACTCTACACCAGTTGGCAAATTCCATTGTTGTGCTGACTGCAGCTTCTCATTCCATAAGCATACTTTGTTTTGCCACTATTTGACTTGTGTCATCTGCATATATAATCATTTTCTCAGGTGTATTACATGTATAAACTATATCACTCATAAATATTATGAATAATAGAGGTGCTAGCGTCGATCCTTGAGACTTTACACCATCTATATAAACAACTTGGTATCTATTTTGCAGATAACACTTTACCCAGTTACCTGCCACTCCTCTAATCCCAATCCTATACAGTTTTTCTACCACTATTTCATGGTTCACTGTATCAAACGCTCGCGTCAAATCGAAGAAAATAGCAATGCTGTGCTGCTTGTTGTTTAGCTCTTCTATTAATTGATTACAAAGTTCTTCTATTGCCGTATTTGTTGATTTCTGAGGCCTAAATCCATGCTGGCAGTTAGGTAGTAGATCATATTTTTGGATTAATTCACTAAATCTCACATAAAAGCTGTAATCAATTATTTTTACAACTTGCGACTGGAGGCACACGTTTCTGTAGTTGCTTACGTCTTGTTTTGAACCTTTATTTTTGTATATCGGTACAGATTTTGATACTTTTAATTGTTCTGGATATTGTCCTGCCGAGAGCGATTGATGAATTAAGAAGCTTATTGGTTGGGCAATCACATCACTCACCACTTTCAGTGCTGCACCATGGATCTCTTCAATACCAGGAGCATATTTTTTGTTACCTTATCAATGATATTTTGGCTTTCACACTGGCTTATGGGTCTCAAAAATAATGTGTGGTATGCTAAAGGTGCAAATTTATGGTTTTCCTTTAACACTAATGGTTTCTCTATGCTTATAAAAAAACTATTAAACTGATTTATTAGTTCTTTTTTATCGTTAATAACTGTCCCATTTATATTTAATTCTAATGTCGATTTTGATGTTGATTTTCTTCTTTCATTTATTATTTTCCAAGATTCCCTACTTATATTATCTGCATTTAACAGTCTTTCATTATTGAATTCACTTTTGGATTTCCTAACAGATTCGTTATACATATATTTGAGCCGTTCATATCGATTTTTTATAACTTGATTTCCTGTTTTTTGTGATATTTTATGCATCTCACAAGTCATGTTGCGCATTTATTTAATTTTATTATTAAACCAAAGATTTTCTACGACTCCTTCTGGCCAGAAATTGTTATCCTGCAGCTGTTCTTTCAAGTGAAAGCTAGCCCCAACCTTGAAGCATTTGAATTGGTTCGATTCCGTGGAAAATTTATCAACTTGAAACTTGCTGTTTTCATCCTTAATTTTTCCGTTTAGATACTTCAATATCATATCTTGGGTTACATGACGATTTACCCTCTCTTTCTCTTTCTATATATATATATATATATATATATATATATATATATATATATATATATATATATATATATATATATATAACTTTTTGATAATTATTAGCAATAACAGGCTTTTTAAATAGTTGATGGAATCCGTCGTTACTACGTGATAATTTGACATGATTAACAAAACTAAATTTGAATTTACTACGTTTATTATCACAAAATATTTTGAAAAATATAACACTGCGATTGCAATTTCGGTCACTAGACCATCATCGGGCAGATTGAGTTAAGAACTTCTTAAGGAGTTCTTAACTCAATCTGCCCGATGATGGTCTAGTGACCAAAATTGCAATCGCAGTGTTATATTTTTCAAAATATTTTGTGATAATAAACGTAGTAAAATCAAATTTAGTTTTGTTAATGATAACAGGCTTGGTGAATCTATAATAATTATTATAATTATTGCTAATAATTATAAAAAAGTTAAAAATAGTTCTCAGGCAACAACAATTCAAATAAATCATTATATATTATATATATATATATATATATATATATATATATATATATATATATATATATATATATATATAATGAGCCATGCCATCTTCCTGACGCCAGAGAAACCAATTTCCTGTTCTTCCTTGGTTATTTCCCTATTTCCGCTTCACCTTTCTCAGGTTTCATTTGTGTTCTTCTCTGGATTGTTCCTGGTTTAACAGTTTTCCAGCGCCTCACTGCGCAGCAAAACTATTGGTTTCTGTTCCTATTTGTTCGCTCGTTGAGAGATTTTTTACGTGTCTTTGAGGTTTTGTTTTTGTTTCATTCAATTGTTTGACAGCATCATTGGACAGTCGGGAGTACTGTGGCACTAGAACCGGATTTTGATCTATGTCACTGTGGGTAATTTCACTGTTCATGACTTGTGTGATGTTATCAGTCTTTTATGGAATATTTTTGTTTACTTTATTCTGTGACCCAAGTTTTAGGGAATTTTGGTTTTGGTGTTATTCTGTCAGATCCTGGATTTTGCCATGCGCTTCCTTCTGCTAACCTGTTTTCTAGGTTAAGTATCTTGAATTCCATCAAATTATTTTCATAAAGGAGTCTATTTTTACTTTCAAGTTCCTGGGTGATTTTTTTGAGGTAGGTTGTTTCACCGTCCTTTTCACTGGGAACTTCTTGTAAATTTGTGGGATTGTGGTCGCAAGATCCAATTTTTTTAGCTGAAGCCGCTAGGCACCTAGGATGGTAGTTTTGGTTGCACTTTGTGCATAACACTTTCTCTTTAACACTTTTCTTGCAGTAATAACAGTTACTACTTTTATTATTTGCACCTTCACTATTTTAATTTGAATTTTGTTGAGACGATATTTCCGAGCTGTCATCGTCGGCAGCCATCTTGAAGATCCCTTTCGGGTGTAGAGCATGTCAACATAAACAATTTTACAAAAAATAGGATGGTCATACAAGCAACAACTTCAGCAACATTATTGGTATACAGTATATACCAGCACTGATCCCTGAGGATCACATCGCGTGATCAGTATCCTGTCAGACACAAAATGACCATCTGAGTTCATTTCGGTCTCATTGATATCTATGTTTTGGATACGATGTGAGCAGATTGAGTGGCAATCCTCTAATGCCGTAGAGAGATAAAGAGGCAACTTTTCAGCCATCATGACGTGGTCAACACAACCAAATGCCTTTGACAGGTCGAGATTGACAACAGTGGTTATCTGTTTCTTCATTCAGAGGTTCAACTACCTTGCATAGTGCCTGATAGGTCGCTCGAATAGTTGATTTCTTTGTCTATCAGTTAGAAGGTTGTTAAATTCCATCTTGCGCCTATTGTTTTTTCATATATCATACTGATATTTGACAGAATTGCAATAGGCCTGTAATTGTCAATTCAGTTCATCAGGATAGATACCTGTTGAGAGCGAAATGTTAACCAGATATGCCAGAGGCTCGCATAACTCATAGACTGCATATTTCAGGAGTTTTACTGGAATTTCATCGTCACCAACTGATCGTGTGTTTTTAACTTCATAATTGTATTGTATACTTCCTGTGGACTTGTTGGCAGAAAAAAATACTCTTCTCTAAAGGGTTTGGCATAAAACAAGCGTTTTCGAAATGATTTCCACATCTCAGATCAGGACAACTATTTATGAAAAAATTATTCACTTTATTTAGAACCAACGTTTCATCAATTGCATGGGGGTCAACATTTCTAATTATAGAATCCTTTAGATTATTTGTGTGACCATTATATGTCTTAACAAGATTCCATACTACCTTAGATTTATTGTTCGATTTTCTAATATAATTAATATTAAACGGTTTTTTGCTTCACAGACCACTGAAATTCTACAATAATTTTTATAATATTCATTCGATATAGTTCCATTTCTCCGTTTGCTGATAGCGTGTTTTCTTTCGTTTACTCGACATTCTGATGTCTGTGGTTTTCCAATCTCTTCTTTTACTTAAATTAATTTTTACCCTTTTCATAGGTACAACTATGTTCATCAATTGTTTCAGGGTTCTAGAAAAGTAGCCATATGCCACCTTTAGATCATTGTAGGAGAAGAGTTTTTCCCAATTTAGAGTATGTAGTTCATCTCTCAACTGGTTAAGTTTTGAGTCTGAAAAAATCCTCCTTTTCATCCTAGTTTCATTGGATACAGCTTCTGCCCGTTTAGGGTTGTTTATTCTCAGTATTTGAGCTTCATGATCCGATAAAGCAGAAGTAACCACTGCACCAGAAGAGCCATTTTCAAAGTTTATTAATATATTATCCAGTTATTCAGAATTTCGAGGTGTTATTCTAGTTGGTTCATCAATTTGCCTTTTTAGATTGTATGTATATAAAATATTCATAAAAGGCTGAGCGTTTTCTTGTTCGCTATCCAGTAGATTGATATTGAACACAGAGCACTATTCTAAATTTTCGGTATTTATTTTGCACATAGTCAAGCATTTCACCAAGTATTTGTAAAAACAGCTCAACATCCCCAGTGGGTGGTCTATAAATACACATTAATGCCAACCAGCAGATTATGGATGAACTTTCAATTACACATTCCAGACTGTTTTGATTCACTTCTGGAATTTCAGTTATATCTAGTGTGTTTTTCACAAGAATACATGATCCACCGTGTACTTTGTGTGTTCTCGAGAAGAAAGAGGCCAACTGGTATCCCTCAACACGACTCTTTCATGACTGACTATCAGATCCACGACAATGTTGAACGCAAGTTCGTCTCAGCCAAGTCAGCACTTTAATTTATATAATATAGACGAATATATGGAACAATAACAATATAAGGATTATTGAACTAGGAAATATTACAATGAACTGCGAATGCCGGTAATCACCGTAGCAATATTTCCTGTTCTATGGACTCGATTAATGTATGAAACTTATATGAATATTTCATTACTATAAAATGCAATATTAAGCAAAATTTATATGGAAAAATTTTATGTTTATTTTTTCGATGGTTAAATTATCTTTCTTGGAAATGTGCCGTACTTTTTCGAGGCTACATTGTTTTATAGAGTATCTCTGTACCGTTTCCCTTGCGTTGAAAATTTTAAAAATATATACTTCAATCAAAGGAGTCATTATGCATTGAAAAATCAGCAAATATAACATTAGTAGTTAATACTAAGAGAGAACTGACTCAAGATGGCGGCCATCGAGGTGGGGGGACCTTTCCGTCTACGTCAAATCGATATTCAAGATGGATGCTATGACGTCATGGGGCCTGGGGGCCCTCTGTCATCTAATATAGACGCTCCTTCTCCTCGATCCTGGCCTGGGGGGCCCTGGCTTGGGGCTCTCGACTGAGGGGCCCTGACTCTCTCTTACACCTACTCCTTCTCATCGATCCTACCCGGGGGGGGGGCCCTAGCTGAAATATTAATAAATGAAAAAAGCTGTGTCGGTGTCTGGGATTCGAACCGCAGAATTTCTGCACCAGAGTCTAGTACTCAGACCGGTCATCCGTCAACCTATTGTTACAATTAGGATTAAGCGAGTGATATAACTAACTTGCGCAGATGTCATCTTGAATCATAGATATCTCGGATCTGTCATACGTCATCCGATCCGTTATTCGTAACTGTCAAATGTCATCTTGAATCATAGATATCTCTGAGCATAGAACTGTAATATTCTTCATGGGGGTCACCGAGCCCCACGGAGTCTTCATGTGGGCCCCCAGGAGTCTTCATGTAGGTTCAGGAGATTGAAATTATATGATATATATATATATATATATATATATATATATATATATATATATATATATATATATATATATATATATATATATATAGATTGAAATTATATGATTCCCAGGTCCGCCGGGAACTGAAATTTTTAGGTATATAAGAGGCCGTCTTCGTAGATTTGGATATCAGATGACATACATAGTTATTTAAAAAATAGTTATTTTCAAATAGTTTGTATCATTTTTAAATATCAAAGATTTTTCAATTAACACTTACTAGAAAAAATATGATTTTCAATACTAGAATAATATTGAATAAATCAAACATGAGAAACTATGTATTTATATACCTATATATATATATATATATATATATATATATATATATATATATATATATATATATACACACAAATATATATATATATATATATATATATATAAAATCTTTTATATTTCACCCTGTAATTTTTTCTGTCATATATATATATATATATATATATATAAAATCTTTGATATTTCACCCTGTAATTTTTCTGTCATATATATATATATATATATATATATATATATATATATATATATATATATATATATATATATATATATATATATATATATATTTAGGTTCGGAATTAAATTATTCATAAAAGAATACGTTTTAACCATTATATATCACAATTTTATTAGGTGGAAATCTCCGTAAGTAAATGAATTAATTAGATACAAGGTCATTTATTCAGTTCGAATGCGAATGAAGAATTTCAGCATCAGCGTTTTATGAATCAAGTTTTTTCTAAGGGGGTCCATACATAGTCAATCTCGATCCCGATCAGGATTTCATCATTTTGAGACCAGATCCGTCAATCTAACTAGTAAATTATCAATCTGAATCACCGATCTCGATCGAGATTGACTGTGTACGATCTCCCTTAAAAATCAACAAAGGAATTTCAACATGCTTATTCAACATTTTTGGGAAGTGTGCAAAATCCCTCCTCCACTAAAAACTTCCTTCTAATAATTCTATATGTTGAAATTTTTCTTATTAATTTCATTCCAACTTCAAATTCATTCGAAGCAGCATCGTTAAACTTTCGATCTAACCGTTTGGGTGTGTCTTCCTGGCTTAGTGAAAATCAAGTAAGTTTTTTTGAGTTATACCTCAGAAAGTTATTTAATATTTTTTATATTTGTTTTCGAGACTGATTTATTAGGAAAATTGAACAAAGTTTCATTCCTAGAGAGGAAACCAAAGAAGAAGCTACCCGATCTGATTATCGAGGAGCCCTACAGAATATACGAGGCAAAAATAATTACGTCTCAGTTCGGAGATTCAGTACTTCTAGACTTGGGTGACTACAATATCTTTTTACCGAAGAGAGTGATTGAAGAATACAGGTCTCATATAGAGGAGAATATTTCATCGTATCCAAGGGAACATTGGAAACCTGAAAAATCAATCCAGCTCCAATATTTAAACTTATTAAAAACTAGGTAAATATTATTCAATTTTCTATAATATTTTTTCTCTCTGTCTGTGTGAATTATACAAAAATGAATTTCACTGGTAAATTAACTAAAATAGATGAAACTCTCAAATTAATTCAACAAAATTATTCTCTTTCAAATTCTAAAACATGGCAAAAAATGATTTTTTCACATATTCGTACGTGTTATAGAGCTTTGAAACGAATTAATTTTACTATAGGTGAAAAACGTAAAATATATTCCAAAATCGTTCAGCTCAAACGTATGAGCTGTTTTATTAAATATTTCCCCCAACAACAACAACACAGTGGCGGAGGTTTACCGAAAAAACGTAATGATAGAATTCGGTGGAGGAATATTAATGCTATTTATAAAAATAGAGTTAGGACTGGATTTATTATTAATTTACGTCATTTAGATGTCCGACCATTCTTAGATGATTCTCTAGTTCTTTTCAAGAATAAAATCAGTAAAATTCTCAAGGATTTTAGTACTTTAAAAGTGAACACAACTTTCTGGGGTGATTTCGTTAAAGTTTCGAATGACTGTGAAATTATAGAACGAAAATATTTCGGTACACCGAATGCTATAATCGATATATCGACAGATTTTGCAATGTGGTTCAAAGAAAATGCCTCAAACAAAATTTTACATTATTTAGAAGAGAAGAGCTTTAAAGGTAGTAGTTGGGCTCTCTCGAAAGTTGTCTTATTGGAAGTAGCTATTAATAAATTTGAAATGGGTGCAGGCGGTTCATCTTACATCAATTTACCTCAGGAAATAATTAACAAAAAAGCTTGCGTTAACGTTGTGAACAACGATAATGCATGCTTTTTCTGGAGCGTAGTCAGTTGTCTTTATCCAGCGGCTAGAAATTCATGTCGTACGTCATCATATCCTTTATACTCTGAAGTTTTGAGAACCACAGGTTTGGAATTCCCTATGGAACTTACACAAATCACGAAATTTGAAAAAATGAATGATATTTCGGTTAATGTATATGCTTTGGAATTAACCGAGAGTGAAAATAAATCTTTTTATTCAGTGATACCCATCAGGTTGAGTCAACAACACCGACTTCCTAATCGTCACGTTAATTTACTATTAGTTCAAAATATATACTATCCTAAATTAAATGAATATGACCCGGTCATAGAAGATCCTGAAGATAGCGATGACGACAACGAAATCAGATATCATTATTGCTGGATAAAAAATCTCTCTAGACTCGTATCAGGTCAAATTTCCAAGAGAAACGGAAAAAAATTCATTTGTGATAGATGTTTGAATTATTTTAGCGCTCAAAGTAAATTGAATGAACATGAAGCGTTATGTCGTGATTTGAACCATTCTAAAGTTACTTTTCCGAAATATGACTATGTAGAATTCAGAAATCACTCTTTTAAGCAAAAATGTCCCTTTGTGATTTATGCAGATTTCGAAGCTATTTTAGAAAAGTGTAATGAAAAAATTAGTGCCAAGACGACTAAATATCAGGAACACAAACCCTACAGTGTAGGATATTACCTAAAATGCTCCTATGACGATAATCTTTCACGTTACGCTAGTTTTCGCGGAGAAAATTGTCTAGATTGGTTCTCCGATGAAATCGATAAAATTGGTAAATTTATTTATTCAAAAATTAAACACATTGAACCTATGACGGAGGTACCTGATGAAGTGACCACTCATTGTCATATTTGCGAAAAACCCTTCACAAATAAGGAGATAATTGTTAGAGATCACGATCATTTTTCCGGGGAATTTAGGGGGTGGGCTCATCAGAACTGTAATTTAAATTTTAAAAAACTTTTTATTGTCTCAATATGCGCCCACAACCTCTCAAATTACGATGGTCACTACATCGTAAAGTCACTTCTTCAACGAGGACCAATCAACCCCCTAGCCCTCAATAAAGAACGATACATTTCATTCACCTATTATCACAAGGAAACTAAACTTAGATTCAGATTTATAGACTCATTCAGATTTATGGGAGCCAGCTTGGACGAACTAGTTTCAACCCTGATTCTAGGTAATTTCAAAAATCTGAAAAAAGAGTACCCCGATCTAGTCGATGAGGAATTCGAGCTTCTAACCCAAAAAGGTGTCTTTCCTTACGACTATATAACCGATTTCGATAAACTTAACGATCCAACACTTCCTACCATCGAAAAATTCTACAATAAACTCACCGATTCTCATATTAGCGAGAAAAGTTACCGCCATGCTCAAAAAGTGTGGAAAACCTTTAATATTCAAACACTAGGCGAGTACAGTGACCTCTATATGAAAACCGATATAATGTTGCTCGCAGATGTAATGGAAAATTTTAGGGAAACGGCTACAAAAACCTATAATCTCGATCCAATTTGGTTCAATACTTTACCTTCATACACATGGTCCTGTATGCTTAAATATACGAAATGTCGCTTGGAACTTCTAAAAGACATAGATATGATTATGTTTATCGAGAGAGGTATACGTGGGGGTATTTCGTGTTGCATGAATAGATTTTCAGAAGCTAATAATCCTCGTATGAATGAGTTTGATCCAAGTAAACCTACAAAATATATCTTTTACATCGATATGAATAATTTATATGGGTATACCATGGGACAATTTTTACCATATGGAGGGTTCGAATGGTGTGAAAATACCGATATAGATGTAACTAAAATACCTGACGATTCTCCCGAAGGTTATATACTAGAGGTAGACATGGATTATCCCCCGAAATTACACGATCTTCATAAAGATCTACCATTTTGCTGTGAACACCTCACCCCTCCAGAAGGAGGAGAACATAAAAAGCTATTGTGTACCCTGTTCAATAAGAGAAATTACGTGATTCACTATAGGAATCTCAAACAGGCATTAAAAGCAGGTTTGGTTCTTTTAAAGGTTCACAAGGCGCTGAAATTCAAACAGAGTCCATGGCTGAAACCCTATATAGATCTGAATACGGATCTAAGAACAAAAGCTACCACTACGTTTCAGAAAAATCAATTTAAACTTGCTAATAATGCCGTTTTTGGTAAAACGATGGAGAACATTCGATTACACAGGGTAATTCGGTTAGTAAATAAATATGAGGGTCGTTACGGAGCTAGAAATCTCATTTCCTCCCCCGATTTCGTAATCGACTTGTTTTTGGAGAGGATATGATGGCAATCGAAATGAAAAAGTCCGAATTACTCTTCAATAAACCTCTGTATATCGGCATGACTATTTTAGATATTTCGAAAACTTTTATGTACGATTTTCATTATGATTTTATGTTGTCGAAAGCACCCCCAGGGGGTTGTAAAATCCAATATGTAGACACGGATGCTTTTATATATGAGCTAAACTGTGATCCGTACAAAATTATTAAAGAAAACTGTCATACTCATTTCGATACTTCTGACTATGCTCCAGACAACCCCTATCAAATTCCTTTGGTAAACAAAAAAGTCCCTGGTCTAATGAAAGATGAAGTGAACGGTAAAATAATTACTCATTTTGCAGGCCTCCGATCCAAAATGTACAGTTTCAAAGTTCAGGGGGGTAAAATAACGAAAAAATCTAAGGGTGTTAGATCGTATGTTGTTAGAAATAAGATAACTTTCGAGGATTATGTACGTTGTTTGCGAGAGAAGGACGAAAAAGTCATTAATCAAAATTCAATCAGATCCTACTCCCATACACTGTATTCCATAGAACAAAGTAAAATAGGGTTAAGTCCCCACGACGATAAACGTTATTTAATTCCATCGTCGTTCGATACTTTACCATGGGGTCACTATTCACTTTAATTATTTTTTTGTTCTAGAGAGAGACTATGGATCATCAAGGCCAAAGCATACCTCTAATTTCTCTTCAAGAATTTTCCATTCAAAAAATTATCGAAAATATCCAGTCTTTTTGTGACATACTTAAATTAGGTCTTCCAAAACTCCTAACTTTAGAGTTATTAGAAAAATTCAGTTCAATTAAATGGAAATTCATTGTAAAAGAGAATGAGAAAGATAAAAGTAGATTTTTTAGAAAACGTGGTAGGGATGATATCTATGTCCAAGAGTGGTATTATGTTTTCAAAAACTGTTACAGAATTAGGGCTTTTAATTTAATTATATGCGGAAACTGTTACAAAAAATTATTAATTTGGTTCAAACACTATAACTTTAGTACAAAATTCAAAATAATGAAGAGTCAGTATGATTTATTTATGCCGCCTGGAGATATATCCTTCTTATATCAAATAAAAGATTTTTGGTGTCAGGCGGAATACAATCATAAAGTTTTTAGGATATACAAAAATGAAGAGGGTAAAAAACTGAAACTTTCCATAGACAGATTAATTGTTTCCTATGACGAAAACAGTGATATTGATTAACATACAGGCTAGAGAGAGATATGTGGAAAATTTAATAATATTTTTTTGTATGTCTTGATGAGTAAAATTATATTGTTTTATCTATACTGTATTAATGTTTTGTTTATATATATATATATATATATATATATATATATATATATATATATATATATATATTTTATATATATATTAAATATATACTATGGTTGAATAAAGTGATTGTAAATTATTTCGTTCTTTATTTCTTGATTCAACAAAATAGGAAAAGGTACCTAATTTATGCAACCAACAATACACCTTCATGAATTTAGATCAGTAAACAGATTCATAATGTGTGTGTATATATATATATATATATATATATATATATATATATATATATATATATATATATATATATATATATAAGCAGGAGAACCTCTATTATTTTTCTGTCTAACAAGTGTCTCTAAAATTTCATATAAGTCAAACGCTTTGATATTTTACCCTGTAGTGACAAGGGAGTAACTGTTTTATTTTTTCCTTAAATTTCGTATAAGTCAAACGATTACTCTTGGAACATGACTCACGTTCATAGATTTCAATCATGAAAAAATTTATATATATATATATATATTAAAAAGTTGAATCATTGGTGCAGGTGTGACGACATAACTTACAAATCGTAACCTCTATAAACTAAAGAATTCCTCCTTCACTCTGTATGTCAGTCATCTTCCAAGATGACTGATTATCGTAATTAGAAACCTGACCGATAGGGGACCAGCTCCATGAACTGAATTATGACTAGATTATCGTAATTAGAAACCTGACCGATAGGGAAGCGTTTCAAGATGACGGAACACGGTATTATTGTAATTCGAAACCCTACCAACAGAGAGCGTTCTGACAGATCACAGATTCACAACGGCTATCCAACGTCTTCGATGAGAACGAGGGTTCCCGAAGGGGTTGGAACCCCCCGTTCCCATCGAAATCGTTAACGACATTCAACGGCTTTCGAACGGCTTTCAACGACTTTCGAACGACTTTCATCGAAGCCGTTAACGGCTTCGATGAAAGTCGTTCGACTTCGTTGAGAACGAGGGTTCCAACCTCGTTCTCATCGGAAGTCGTTAACGACATTCAACGACTTTCGAACGGCTTTCAACGACTTTCGAACGACTTTCATCGAATCCGTTAACGACTTCGATGAAAGTCGTTCGACTTCGTTGAGAACGAGGGTTTCAATCCTAGTTCTCATCGAAGGCGTTCGGTAGCCGTTGTGGATGACTTGTTCAAAAACCAACTGGGAACGCCCTCTGTTGATCAGGTTCCGAATTACAATACCGTGTTTCGCTATCTTGAATATATATATATATATATATATATATATATATATATATATATATATATATATATATATATATATATATATGAGGTAGGAGAACCTCTGTTATTTTTTCTGTAAGTCAAGCGCTTTGATATTTCACCCTGTAGTGACAAGGGAGTAACTGTTTTATTTTTTCCTTAATTTTCGTATGAGTTCATCGATATCCTCACTTTTGAAACATGACTCACGTTCGCAGATTTCAATCATGAAAAAATATCTTATATATATATATATATATATATATATATATATATATATATATATATATATATTTGTGAGAGAAAAAAATCATGAAAAATAAATGAGTGGTTTCAACAATTTTGACAAGTCTCGACTTGTATAATATTTTGAATGTAGATTAGTCATAATCTGTTATTTCTTTAGTTGAAAAACATAAGAGAGGAGATAAGGTTTTTGGTTAGAGGGTTGAGGGGGGAGAGAGTGGATAAGGAACAGGATCTTCACTCTACGAATAAACTACAAGTTCACAGTTGAGTATTGAAGTTTGAAGTATCATAATGTCTCAAGACAGTGGTTTTATCGATGACTATGATGACGACGTTGATGGAATTTTCGATGCTGAACTGAATCGTATAGTGAAGATGTATGATGAGGATATCAAGAATGAGACGAATTTTCTGTTAAATGGACACTTCCAAATCGAAATAAATTGTGGTCTTGGACCGAGTATTCTACATATTGACTGTGGTATAAGTTCAGTCCGAAACTTTATACCTTCAATCAAGTTCACCTGTAACGAAGCTGTAATTTCCTTCGATAACTGGGAATGGGATACCTTCATTTCAAAACTTCAAAATGAGGATGCCAATAATAATTCTGGTGTTGAAATAGTGCGATCATGGGATAATTCAACGTTGAGCATATCCAAGTGGGGTAATTTTCTATTCTTCAGTAACGATGACGTAGAGAAAATCATTCAATTGAACGATATAATCTCTAGTAGAATCGAAATGTTAAAAAATCAAAAGTTTCCATACTACTATAGGAATTTTCTGGAAGTAATCAGGGAAGCATCTAGGAACGGAAGTGATAAATCATCTGAAGAACTCATAACTGAATTCTGTAAAATTAGTTCTTCAGTGAACAGTTACATCATATTAGAATGTTTGTTGTATAACAAGAATAAAATATTAAATGATATAGACAAGGAAAATTTTGTATAATAAATAAATGTATATGAAATTGATATTTATTTCACTCTATTTTGAACACCTCTCATGAATTAAGTATATATATATATATATATATATATATATATATATATATATATATATATATATATATATAGCTTATATTTCACCAAGTTATTTTTTCTAAGAATTTTTGTATAAGAAATACAAGAGACTGTTAATTTTTTTTTTAATTTTATATTAATCAAACGATATGTATAATAGTGGTAGGAAAAATCCTATGCTCGATTTCTTTAATAATTATCATGAGAAAGTTTTTACACTGTTCAAATTCACACTATTTTTTCAGGTACATAGTTAAATTAATATGATGAAATAAGCATGTATATAACGTGTGAGTAATTGACCTTGTTCTAATTTATGTACTATTCTAATGAACAATAGGATATTTTATTATGAGATATTCAGAAGAATAATTTTTAGTACATATGAATGAAGATAACATTAAATCTCAATCTTATATAAGAATCATTGAGAGGGAAAACGAAACATTATTAATTGAAACCCATGAGTTTAAAAAAATTTATTAATCGTACTTGTAAGTAACAGGGTTCTTGTTTTAGATTTCATTGAACAAGAAATCTATTTAAAAATAATTAACCTGGTTTTAATAAGTTTAAATATTGTAGCTGGATGGGTTTTTCCGGTTTCCAATGTTCCCTTGGATACGATGGAATATTCTCCTGTTGTAATCTCCCCTATATAAGGTCTGTATTCTTCAGTCACTCTCTTCGGTAAAAAGACATTGTATTCACCCAAGTCTAGAAGTACTGAATCTCCGAACTGAGACGTAATTATTTTTGCCTCGTATATTCTGTAGGGCTCCTCGATAATCAGATCGGATAGCTTCTTCTTTGGTTTCCTCTCTAGGAATGAAACTTTGTTCAATTTTCCTAATAAATCCATCTCTAAAACAAATTAAAAAATATTAAATAACGTTCTGAAGTATAACTCAAAAATAAAAACTTACTTGATTTTCACTAAGCCAGGAAGACACACCCAAACGGTTAGATCGAAAGTTTAACGATGCTGCTTCGAATGAATTTGAAGTTGGAATGAAATTAATAAGAAAAATTTCAACATATAGAATTATTAGAAGGAAGTTTTTAGTGGAGGAGGGATTTTGCACACTTCCCAAAAGTGTTGAATAAGCATGTTGAAATTCCTTTGTTGATTTTTAAGGGAGATCGTACACAGTCAATCTCGATCGAGGTCGGTGATTCAGATTGATAATTTACTAGTTAGATTGACGGATCTGGTCTCAAAATGATGAAATCCTGATCGGGATCGAGATTGACTATGTATGGACCCCCTTAGAAATAACTTGATTCATAAAACGCTGATGCTGAAATTCTTCATTCGCATTCGAACTGAATAAATGACCTTGTATCTAATTAATTCATTTACTTACGGAGATTTCCACCTAATAAAATTGTGATATATAATGGTTATAACGTATTCTTTTATGAATAATTTAATTCCGAACCTAAATATATATATATATAAAAATATATAAATATAAATAAATATATATATATATATATATAAAAAAAAAAATATAGAGAGAAATATAAAAAATTATATATATATATATATATATATATATATATATATATATATATATATATATATATATATGACAGAAAAAATTACAGGGTGAAATATCAAAGATTTTATATATATATATATATATATATATATATATATATATATATATATATATATATATATATATATAAATACATAGTTTCTCATGTTTGTTATATTTAATATTATTCTATTATTGAAAAACATATTTTTTTTCTAGTAAGTGTTAATTGAAAAATCTTTGATATTTAAAAATGATACAAACTATTTGAAAATAACTATTTTTTAAATAACTATGTATGTAATCTGATATCCAAATCTACGAAGACGGCCTCTTATATACCTAAAAATTTCAGTTCCCGGCGGACCTGGGAATCATATAATTTCAATCTATATATATATATATATATATATATATATATATATATATATATATATATATATATATATATATATATATATATATATATATTTTGCTATGGTTTAATTTATTTGCAATATTAAAATTAAAATATATGGTACAATTAGTAAATGAGATTGATCAAGAAAA
>JARQZK010004428.1:0-50000 GCA_030704885.1 Cynegetis impunctata
TCCTCGTTGGAAGAAAATTTACTACCTTTTAAACTTTTTTTCTGTTCTTGAAAGAGATGATAGTCGGACGGAGCCAAATCTGGTGAACAAGGGGGGTGTTCTAGTAATTCAAACCCTAAATCACGAATTTTTTGCATAGCAACATGAGATTTGTGTGCAGGGGCGTTGTCCTGCGAAAACAAAACAACTTCGGATAGCTTTCTGCGTCTTTTCTCTCTAATTTTTTCCCGTAGAGTGGTCAGTAATGTCGAATAGTAATCTCCAGTTATTGTTCTAGCCTTATCCTAAAAATCAATCATGATTAATTCATGGCAACCCCAAAAAACTGAAGCAAGAACTTTTCCAGCAGATTTTTGGACACGAAACTTCTTAGGTCTTGGAGAACCGGAGTGTCGCCATTCCATCGATTGTTGCTTTGTTTCTGGATCGTAGAAATGTACCCAAATCTCATCCGTAGTAACAATTTGGTTTGAGAAGTATACATCGTTTTCAAATCGAGCACAGAACGAACGCGATGCTACTACCCTTGCACGCTTGTGGTCAACATTCAAACATTTGGGGATCCATTTTGCAGCAATTTTTCCAAATTGACGTGAGCTATATAATGAACGCGTTCTTATGAAATATTCAGTGCTTCAGATATCCGTTTTAGCCCAATTCGACGGTCTGTTAAAATCATGTCATGTACTGCATCGATGTTTTCGGGGACTGACACAGAAACTGGCCTTCTCGATCGGTCGTCATCTTCAATGGAAAATTTACTTCTTTTGAAGCTTGCAGTCCAATTTTTCACGGTCGCATACGAAGACCATTGATCACAAAGGGTATTGGGCATATCTTCGTAAATCTGCTTACCTCTTAACCCTTTTAAATACAGGTACTTGGTGATGGCTCGATACTCCAATTTTTCGATTTTCACAATTTCGGTGGACATATTTTTTTTAAAAAATTTATTGCGTAACTCTGGTTTACTTTTTTGACGTCAAACTTTACACTGACACTTCTAATAAGTTATTGTTCGTTGCTATGGTAACGCAATATTGTGTTTCTGCAGGGAACTGGTCTAGGCTAACTAGACCTATGTCTACAGAAAAGCCGAAAAATATATTTTTGTGTGCTTAAATCGAGTAGAAAAATAAACATACAACATTGTGTATTACTGGTTGCCGATATCTTGTAATATTACTCAAGATATTGTACGATAAACATGGATCAACAATATAATTTTCGATCATTTCTGGAGCATTACACAAGTTTGAATAAACTGCAACCAACTGTTGGTAAGGTAGAGCCACATGTAAATAAGGAGTATAAATTCAGATTAAAACACAATAGTAGAAGTTGTTTCGCGTGGTCATATTAAATTAGTTTCCGATTGGTATACACAATATTTTTTAGCACTACTACTACAGTTTTCCCTGTTATATATATATATATATATATATATATATATATATATATATATATATATATATATATATATATATATATATATATATATATAATAAGGATTAAAAGTGCATATTTTTTTACGAGAAATATTTGCAGTTGCGAGGCGGAGCGCAGCGCAGCCGAGCGAATGCAAAATTGCGAGTAAAAATAGGCAAGTCGGTAGTCACGGATATCTGGTATTGTTGGTAAATATTGATTGTCAAGTAGACGTCAGTCGACGTAATAAACATATACCTAAAGGCTCATTTTCATGTGACAATAATGTCTCGACTTTCATGCCATTACACTAAAAGTCATTTTTAAACATGCAAACTTCAAAGTCACGTTGTCGCGGCAACAATTTGAAGCCGTGGCATTAGTGTCGCGATATCAAAATCATGTTGATATTTTTGTGACATTTTACATTAGTTCCACGCAACATACCTCGTGAAAATAGCAGTGCCACACTGTCGTGGCCACGTGTGAAAGTGAGGTTGAAAAAAATATTGGTTTACAAGGTAAACAATGGAAAAAGAAAATGTTGTTTTCGATATCGTGTATTTTCGGAGGAATATGAGAAACTGCCTTGTTTGTGGAACGAAATTAATCGTGAATTTAGAGACATAATCGCAAGAAGCAAAGCGAAAGAACATCTGTTAGCTATAACTAGGATTACAGACGTAAAAACATTGCACAAAAAAATAAGGAGGATTCGTGGTAGATACACCACAGAAGTACGGAAAACTAAAAATAGCACAAAAACTGGAAGAGAACGTGAAATGTGTATGTCCCAAAGCTTTTTTAGTTTCAAGTTGTCAATAGAATCCTAAGACCAACAACCAATTTTTTTAGCAATTTGCACTATTTTTTAATAAATTGAAAATGGCTTCGAATGAAGTGATTGCGGTGGCTGCACGAGTGTTATGTTCAATTATTAATGAAGAAAATCCACAAAAAAATTGCAAAAAAAATTGGTTGTTGGTCTTAGGAATCTATCGGCAACTTGTAACCAAAAAAGCTTTGGGACATTTCCCGTTCTCTTTCAGTTTTTGTGCTTTTTTTAGTTTTTTTGCATTTTCTTCAATTATAATTGAACTCAACACTAGTACAGCTGAATCAATCACTTCATTCGACGCCAATTTTAATTGACTAAAAAAATCGTGACATTAAATACATGAAAACAACCACTGAAAGTGTCATATTGTCATTACTTGAAGTGTCATGACATTATTATGTCGCATGAAAACGAGCCTTTATATTTGTAGTAGTTTTTACGCTGCTTTCAAAATGAATCCTGAACACGATGCAAATATACCTGCGGATATATTGGAAAGTGCCGTAGCAGTATTTCTTAATTTTTTAATTTAGGATTGGTGTAAAGAAAAAATGTGCAAAACTCTGCGGAGAGTGTTCTTATGGTGTATTTCTCAAATTTAACGAAGACCGTCAATCCATCCACTCTTTGGTCACAGTATTCAATGTTGCGATCCACACTGGATATCAAAAATGGTGTGGATATTAGTAAATATTCAAAATTACGAGCATTGTCAAAAAGGCAAAGTGATGGATATATACCTAAAAATCTAGGGTTTTACAAAGGAGGAAGTGGATCGGTTCCTGGATATGGCGCCTGATAACGTATATTTGATGATAAAGGTTGTTCTAGTATTAGAAATTGGAGGTGCTATGCGTTGTGACGAACTAGTTCATTTGAAAATTGATGACATTGAAGATATGTACTCGGTCCTGGTCGTAAAAATTTTGCAGACAAAAAACAAGAAACCTCGTTTGTTTACCATTATATGCGATAATTATTTGCGTTTATTTCGAAAATATGTTGCACTACGGCCATCAAATATACAGGAACGTCGTTTATTTTTGAAGTATGTTAATGGGAAGTGTCAAAGAATGGTTGTTGGTACTCACAAAATTAGTTCCGTGCCGCAAGAAATTGCAAAATTCTTGAAGTTAGAAAATTGGAAGGGGTATACTGGACATTCGCTAAGAAGAACATCTGCTACACTTCTTATTGATGGTGGCGGTGACCTCACTTGTCTTAAAAGACATGGAGGATGTAAATCGAGTACGGTAGCAGAAGGATATATTGAAGAATCACGTATCAACAAAGAGAATACTGCCAGAAAAATATTGCAACCTGACAAAGAAGGTTCAAGTACCTGTTCAGATATCTCCTCGAATGTTTCATCAACAGTTCCGGAGAATATTTTGAGTTGTTCTAACATTAATGAAAATCTTTTGAATTGTTCGAAAATTGTTAGTGATAATTTCAGTGGTGCTTTGAATTTTGGCAATAATTGTTCCAATTGTACATTCAATATCAATATAAATAACAAATGAATACCTATATATAGTTGCCCAATTAGTTTGTTTTACTAAGTTTGTAAGAGACAATGTTTTTTTCTTCAAATTTCAATTAGAGAGCTCAAATGCAATTACTTTTAGTCCTAGGATTAAAAGTAGCGTTTTTAATCCTAGGATTAAAAGTGTTGCTAAGCAACGATCAAATTTTTGTACGGTAAAGGCTCGTTTTCATGCGACATAATAATGTCATGACACTTTAAGTCATGACAATATGACATTTCTAATGGTTGTTTTCATGTGTTTAATGTCACGATTTTTGTAGTAAATTAAAAATGGCGTCGAATGAAGTGATTGCGGCGGCTGCACGAGTGTGAAGTTTAACTATAAGTGAAGAAAACGCACAAAAAAAGGAAAATTGAAAAAAAAATTGGTTGTTGTTCTTAGGAGTCTATCGGCAACTTAAAACCAAAAAAGCTTTGGGACACATTTCCCGTTCCACTTCTAGTTTTTGTGCTTTTTTTAGTTTTCCGTACTTCTGTATTGTATGTACCACGAATCCTCCTTATTTTTTTGCGCAATATTTTTACGTCTGTAATTCCAGTTATAGCTAACACATGTTCTTCCGTTTTGCTTCTTGCGACTCTGTCTTTAAATAAACGATTAATTTTGTTCCACAAACATGGCAGATTCTCATATTCCTCCAAAAAAGGGACGATATCGAAAACAACATTTTTTTTTTCCATTGTTTATCTTTTAAACCAATATATTTTTTAACCTCACTTTCACACGTGGTCACGACAATGCGGCACTGCTATTTTCACGAGGTATGTTGCGTGGAACTAATGTAAAATGTCACGAAAATATCAACATGATTTTGATATCGCAACACTAATGTCACGGCTTCAAATAATTGCCGCGACAACGTGACTTTGAAGTTAACATGTTTAAAAATGTCGCGACTTTTAGTGTCATGGCACTAAAGTCGCGACATTGTTGTCACATGAAAACGAGCCTTAAGGGAATTGATGCCTTTTGCACCTGAAAATAGTACAAAAATGTCAACATTTTTTGATGGTTGGAGAAAATAGTATATATTATTCAGCGAGCACAAAATGATTGCTATTTTTCAGGAGGGTGAAGTTTGCGACACGAGCTGCAGGTGAGTGTCTCAATTCACCCGAGTGAAAAATTGTAATTTTGTGCGAGTAGAATAATATACTTTGTCCACGACTGCCTCGAAAAAATTAGTAATAATCTGCATTTTCAACAATAAAAATAGTTATCAAAAGCGTTGACATAATATTTTTCTGTGTTCACTGAAAACTGCATTCTCTCGTAAACGTCAACTATTTCACTTGACATCGATTTCATTCCTTTCTTTCACCCTGATGAAAATGAAATAGATAATTTCGCAAATTTTCTGAATGTCTTGCTTTAATATACATATTTTTTCATTGCAGAGATGCATAGGTGAAATATCTTCTGGCGATTCCACCACTCCAGTAAAAAGGAGAAGGAATCTTCGAAAAGTGAAAATAACTGTGGCAAAGCAAAGAAAAAAAATTCACTCTGTACAAGTGATTGTTAGGAGGTTAAAGAATAGAATTACTTTTCTGCAATCTTCACTTGAATATTTAAAGGAAAAATCAATAATATCAGAAGGATCACAATCCACCATACGAGTAAGTAATGCATGTTGTATCATAAAAAAGCTATTGCTTTGAATTCATTACTTACACTAACATTTACAAGTATACAAAACTAATTTTTTACCATAGACGAGATATCTTGAAGTATATTTTATTACAAAATAACTTATTTGCAGGCATCACTCTTTGGACCTGCAGTGGACATATTTGAGCGACTGTTGAAAGGACCATCTCAAAAATATAATGCAGAATTAAGATCTTTTGCCCTGACATTATCTTTCTATTCAGCCAAGGCATATAATTTTATCCGAAAGACATTTAACAAGACTCTGCCACATTTAGGTACAATCTCTAAATGGTATAGGTCAGTTGATGGTACTCCAGGTTTTACCAAAGAATCCCTCATGGCTTTCACTATGAAGCAAAGAGATTCGGACAGGCCTCTACTATGTAACTTGGTCATGGATGAAATGTCAATTAGGCGACAGATCGAGTGGACAGGACAGAAATTTGCTGACTATGTGGATATTGGCACAAACATAGATTAGCATACCCTACCCGAGGCAAGAGAAGTGCTAGTCTTCATGGTTGTTGCGTTGAATGGTTCTTGGAAGGTACCTATTGGTTATTTTCTGTTAAATGGGTTGACTGCCACCATAAGAGCTAGTTTGGTCCAGAAATGCCTAGAGTTTATCCATGAGCGCAAAGTGACTATGACCTCCTTAACTTTTGATGGAGCACCTGTTAATATTACCATGGCAGAAAAACTAGGTGCATATTTCTCTAACCCACTGAATTTGTCAACAACTTTTAAACACCCTGTGACAAACTGTGAAGTATATATTTTTCTTGATGCTCGTCATACGATTAAACTTATAAGAAATTGTATGGCATCACAAACAGACCTTAGAAATGCTGCTAACAATGACATTAAGTGGATGTTCATAAAAAAATTAGTAGAAAAACAACATCTAGAAGGTCAGAATGCTGCAGCAAAGGTCAAGATGAGGCATTTCCAGTGGGAGAGAGAAAAGTTAAAAGTACGCCTGGCAACTCAAACCATCAGTAGGAGTGTCAGTGATGCTTTAACCCTTCTTAGGGATGACTTTAAAATTGATGAATTTAAAGGTTCAGAGGCCACATCGTTATTTATTTTAAAATTCAATAATCTCTTTGATATTTTCAACTCCAGAAATGGGCTAGTTATGTATTTTTATAAGAAACCTCTGTCTTCAGAGACAAAATCCCAGGTGAATATTTGGAGGAGCTGAAGATATATATATATATATATATATTATATATATATATATTATATATATATATATATATATATATATATATATATATATATATATATATATATATATATATATATATATATATATAATATATATATATATAATATATATATATATATATATATATATAATTCGTGGTATTACTGACATTTTTATATTTCAGGTTATATTTCACTAGGTATGTCAACATTAATAACTATTTGCCATAAAACATTTACTATTCATTAAAATACACTATAGTTTATGCAAATAGTTATTAAATGTTGACATTAACCTAGTGAAATAAACCCTGTATATATATATATATATATATATATAGAGTTTATAATTATTAAGACCAGCAATATATATATATATATATATATATATATATATATATATATATATATATATATTGCTGGTCTAACTTCAAAAGGTGTATCAATTGTCAAGTCATCTAGAAGAACAGGATTCTTAGGTTTTCTCATTGACATAAATAGTTTAAAAATTAGTTAAAGAGAAGCAATTGATGAAATATATTTTAAACTAAAAGCTCTCTCAGGATCATCTTGAGTTGTTTTTTGATTCCATTAGGAGTAGAGGAGGTTATAATAATAATCCCACTGCCAGGCAATTTGAGGCAGTATACAAGAGATTGCTCGTCAATAGCCAAATATCTGCCGCAAATGCAGGAAATGCTATTAATTTGGAGGAAATTACCATTCTCACATGTGGTTCTGGTAGAATAGCATCGGGAGAGACAGGTGAGAACTTGGAAGATGCTAAAGAATACAAATCCTCTTTAGATGAAACAAAGAAATTTATTGCAACATACTACAATTCATCCTCTTCCTGGAATCTCACATTATATGCAGAGGATGTGGTTGGATATATAGCAGGCTTTGTTGTCAAGGGTGTAAAAATATGTTTCATTTGCCCTAAATGTCTTCATCTGATAGAAACAGACTACAGTCGTTCAAAACTACAAGAAAGAAAAACATATGGAAGGCTTGTCAAGGCAAGTCAGCCTGTCATTGAGACTTGTAAGGCAGGAGAGAAATTCTTCAGATTTTTTCACAAAACACAAAATATTTTCAATAAAAATATTGAAAATTTGATCGAAATATTAGAGAATAGTTCGATGAGCAATCTTCCTCTTAGTATTTATGATTATTTTGTTGATCATCTTTACGACGAGGATGCCTTACAAGGACATTACATTATTCTTATAAATTTAATTTTGAAAAGTTATTTCAAAATAAGAATACATCACGAGACTGTCAAAAATCATGATTTGTCGAAAAAAAACCGGTCCTGTAGTTTGAACACTAAATTCATCCTTTTCAGAAATGAATAATTTTCAAAATAATCAAAACAAAACTAGTATAGTATATTTTTCTTTTATATCATTTGTACATATCTGTTAGTTTTTAATTGTAAAATGGATAATTAATTTTTGGATAAAAATATGAAGAACTATCAACTTAACATATACCTAATAAATTCAATTATGTATAAAATATATTTTTGAAATGAGATAGTAAATTTATATTTTCGTACCCACAACACTTTTTCTTAAATCTTCCTATTAAATGTAACTGAAATTCATCTAGTGATACTAGATGTAGTGATGTAGGTAATAGTATTCAATCAACGCTTACAAACATGAAATTTAATTTTTGGGCAAATAAGCAAATGTTATGCCTACCAAAAAACTAACAGTAACATTACGTCGTTCTTAAAAGAGCTGTTTTGGCCTGCATTATTATGACACAGGTCTATAATAGTTTTAACCTGGTCTCACTTTTTTGCAATTTGAGTGGATCATATAAACTTTATATGTACTTTAAACGTATAATTCAATAGCATCCAGAGTTTTGCTCAAGACCCCACAAAACATACAATTCAAAAAAATATTTTGAGTGAAATTAATCCAAGTCTTACTTTACTACACGCATTTTGTACTAAATATATATATATATATATATATATATATATATATATATATATATATATATATATATATTTTTTTTATATATATATATATATATATATATATATATATATATATATATATATAAAGACATTGCTATAATGAACAGTTACTAATGATTCAAATGGCATAGAAGCCCTTATGCGGGATAAGGCATATCTTGATTTATTGAGTATCTTACTCACATAATCAACATGATCAGAACGCCGCAAATTCTGGTCAACACAAATAGCTAAGAACTTCACATACTTTGTAGAGAAAAGTTCGTTCCATATTGACTCAACTACATATTGGTTATGTTATCCTGAAGGAAAAAATACACACTCTCCGTTTTGGAAGTATTACATTTTACATGACACCAGTTATTGAAGTTGTTCATTATTATCTTTGTCTTGGTGATAAGTTCGTCATGAGTGAAGGCTGTGACAACTACTGAAATTTCATCAGCAAATAGAGTCAAAAATTCAGCATTGATATGCTGAGGTAAGTCATACATAAAAAGCAAAAGAATAAATGGCCCCAAAACGGAGCTCTAAGGCACACCAGCATTCTAATGATAATTTTTTGAGTAGGCGACAACAATATCGATAACGATGACTGTTATCCGCCTATGTGCCAGATAATCACTGATTCATTCTAAAATGATAATCCTGAATCCCAAGTTGTACAGTTTGTTCTTTGTAAACTTGAAGTTAATGGTATCAAACTCGCGTCAAAAAAAATACCCATTACATACTTTCTTTCATCCAGATTCGTGCGAATAAACTCGACCAGTTCAGTCGGGTACTTGACTTGTTAGCTTTCAGAAATAATATCAAATCTTTACACAAATTCGTATAGTTGATTATACACGACTTTTTCAAAGATTTTAGAAAAAACACCCAAAATAGATATTGGCCTGAAATTTACCATATCTTTCCTCACCTTCCTTAAGAATGGGAACAATCATCGCTGTTTTCAATGAAGTTGGAAATCAATTGAATATGCAATATGGTCAGCGATTCCAGCGATTATAGGCTTTATCAACTCAATAGACATGCCGCACTAGGCTTATTCTTTAGGGCAGCCACCAACGAAATGACTTCAGACGAGGTAACAGGCCGAAAGAAAAATGTTCTCTTATTCATCCTGGAGACGGTACAGGAAGTCGATCTAGTAGTTGTCAAGTTATCATGAAGTAGATTCTCTGTCACATTGGCAGAATATTCACCAAATATATTTGCTTCCTCCCTGGGAGTTGTGTGCAGTGTACCATCCACATTTATTTTAATTCGCGCAATGTTCACCGCATTTACCAAGATCAAGATTTATTATATTCTGAACAGTTTTCGCTCGATTATTAGAATTGCGAATGAGGTTTCATTGTAACACCTCCTAGCATTAGAAATCACATCATTATAATTTATTTTTGCCAACCGATAAATTTGTCTGGATTCAACCGTGTTCAAATTTTTTGCATAACCAACATAAATGTTTTGGGTTCTGGCAGGCTTTTTTATATCAGGTGAAATCCAGACTGGCGACCTATATTTGCTAGAATTATGTGAATATGAAATAGAACAACACTTGTCAAAAGTAAAAACAATTAAATTCAAAAAAGCATCAAAAGCAATATCAACGTCTTCATGGTGATGAATCTCACCAAAGTCAGTATCGCTCATTAATTGAGTAAAATAACTGATATTTTCCTAAGATAAGTTTCTATACTTATTATTATTATTATTTTGAGAATATTTCCTGTCCTTACTATAATTTTCACAAGTCATAACAAAAACCCTATCCTATGGTCACTAAAACCTGCCTCATAAACCTTAGTTTTAATTCATTGAGCATCGATATAAGTAAAAATATAGTCAAGTTTTGTTGACGTTGTCACATTATTTTTATAAGTGCAAACTCTAGTAGGTTCCAATAATTGAATCTTTTCTATTTTCTTTTTTCTACACAAGCAACTTCTGCAATATCATCTGATCCACAAGAAAAAAAGAGTAAATTTGGAAGCATGCACCGTAATAAGCAAGCAATGCATCGTAATTACACTCAAGAAATATTATTATATTTTCAAAGTTCTGTACCCTGTTCTTATCTATTTTACAAAATGAGGCTTTCTCTATTGAAATAAAAATATAGAAGCAAAATAGACACATTTCCATTTTTTTCCATTGAACCATCTTTGAACAAAACCTAAAGAAAATCCTTCAGATACTTGAACTTATTATTCACTATCAACTCATCGATATATATGGAACTAGAGTATAGATTGATCTGACAAAATATATTTTTAGTGGAGGGTAGTATTCACTAAAAAACTTTGAAAGAAGTCAAAAATCACATTGTAAACCTAATTACTACCACAAACCACCATGATAAATCAATTTTCGTAATAACTGAATTCTCTGTCACTTAAGCTAGGGAAATATCATAAGTTTCTGGGAGAAAGCATTCTACTTATTATGTATAAGGTAGAGTAAGTCTACATACATGTAATTTTTACTAGAGTTTATTACAAAGCTGTTAACGGTTTGTTGCAGTACATATTTCAAATAATTTTTGTAAGGTTTGTGCCTATATGTATATATATATATATATATATATATATATATATATATATATATATATATATATATATATATAATAACTATATATTATCTATATATATATATATATACTATATATATATACTATATATATACACATATTAAATATATATAAATATATGTATATATATATATATATATATATATATATATCTATATATATACTATATATATATATATATATATATATATATATATATATATATATATATATAATATATATATATTATAATTAGTTATACATATTTGAAATGTATTACTGTCCTTGCAAAAGAGTCTTTTATAATTGAAAGTTGACACATATATGAACTCCCAACCAGTGGATGACAACGAAACATTGCATAATTGGAGCCTTACAAACACATTACTAAACAAAACGCAGTCCGGAATATTCCACGTCATCACGGACAATAGATAGACATACGAAATAAGGTTATGCAATGAAGCCAAGGATTATAACCGTTTATTTCTAGAAATGTGTTTTATTTGAGTAAATTCTAATCTATATATTTATACACACACATATCTTTATAAATAAACGAGTATATTATATATATATATATATATATATATATATATATATATATATATATATAATATAATATATATATATATATATATATATATATAGTATATATATATATATATATATATATATATATAATATATAATATATAAGTATATATATATATACTATATAGTACTTATATATATATATATATTATATATAATAAGTATATATTATAATATATATATATATATATATTATATATATATATATTAGAGTGAATATATAAGTATATATAGTATTATATTATATATATATATATAGGTGAATGTCTTGTTTTAACAATAATGACGAAACGCAAACTATACAATAGAGTCGTTTTTCCAATTAAAAATGCCTCTTATTGCTAAAAAAAAAGTTAATAAAAAAACGGAGCAGACAAAAAGTATATATATATATATATATATATATATATATATATATATATATATATATATATATATATATATATATATATATATATATATATACAGGTTGTTCCAAAATTGAACGTACAAACGAAAAGGGGAAATTCCTCAAGTAAGTTTAAGAAAAAAAAGTCGCAAACGTTTCGTTTTCGAGATACAGAGTGTTGAAGTTTGAATTTTTTTCAAGTTTTTTTCCCATACTATCTACACTTTACAAGATATTCAACTGAAATTTGGCATAGATACAGGGTGATATTTTTTCTGGACCACTGTCACCTGTTTTCCTCAAAACTTTATTTTGGTGTGCAACTGTTAATTTGAAGAAAATGTGAAAAGAAGCTTTGTTATTCTACTAAACTTTTCGTTTTCTTGTAGTTTTGTCGTATCTGCTACTGATTTCGAGAAAAAAAATGTTGAACGATTCTCTCGAAGTCCTCGGAAAAATCCAAATTATGATACGGAGGCCAGTTTGTAAGCTGTGGTGAATGAATTCATTATTAGTTTTTATGGAAATTTTCCTGATCTGTTGCGATGATTCATAAAGATTTGATAAATTCGTATAATCATTAAAAAAAATGTATTATTACCAAACAGTTTGATGACTTGCATTCAAAAGTACACTAATTTTTCTTGTACTGGTTCTTGGATGTTCTATTTCGTTCATAACTGCCTCTTCGAGTTGTGGTGTTCTCACACTGCGTGGTCTACCGGCATTGATTTTTTTCGTCGAAAAAGATCCAGCTTCTGAAAGACGCCTATGAATATCAGAGAACATTCGATGATCTGGTATCCCTCTATTGGGATAGCGTTTCATGTAAAGACGCTTAGCGAATTGTGAAAGTTATAAAAAATATACCTACTGAAAAAAGGTGATTGGTTTTTTGCCAATATGTCAAAACTAATTGAGATTTTTGAAACCTGAAAAAAGATTTAAAAAGAAGAATAAATTTCCCGAAAGAAAGACTCAACTTCTGGAACTGTAGTATCAATATTCATAATTTTCTCATAGAGGTAAAAATACGGCTGAAAAGGGGTGACTTCGTTAGGGCAAGTCACGCCCATTTAGGACACTTCAACAATAAAAATTATTTAACCATATGTAATAAATATGAAAAGTAACTGAATCGGTGAATGAACAATAATCCGGCGATAATAGAAATTTTTCTATTAGTTAAGCAATAGTTAATTAACAACTTTTTGGTGCTTGAACATGAAAATTGTGATAACTCTTCAAGTATAGATCTGAGATTTTTTCATTCTTGGAGTTATTAGAGTAAATCCCTGTTTCAAATTTTTATTTTTTATCAACAATTTACGTAGTTCTGCAAAATCAAAATGAAATTTTTTTATGAATTTAATGGTCCGTTTTTTATTATCGAAAGCTACATGGAAATGGTTGTTTGTTCATCTCCTATTGTTTAAAAATTTTTTATAATGCGTTGTTCATAAGAAAATCAGGAAAAAAAGGTACGATTAGAGTGTTTAATTTTGTAACTAAGTAAACTGTTAGTAAAAAAACAAAAATCGAATTTTTTTATGGGGGATCTATTCTGAGGTCTTTCGAAACTAGCTCCAAGAAAGAATAAAAATATCAGATTTACAGTTTAACAGTTAAAATGTTCTTGTTCAGGCAGCAAAAAATTGTTGCATAACTAATGCGCGAAAAATAGCGATAAAAATTTGTTGTCCCTGGATTATTGTTCATTTACCTATCCAGTGAGAACGTGAAATTTTTCATTCCTTAATTTCCATATGTAATGTAGTATAAAAATGTTTATTGTTAAAGTGTCCCAAATGGGCGTGAGGTTCGCAAGCCAGATTACCTGTTTTCGGCCGTATTTTTACCCCTCTGAGAAAATTATAAATATTTATCCTACAGTTCCGGGAGTTGAAAATGTTTTATAGGAAATTTCCTCCTCTTTTTGTATCTTTATTTGGATATCGAAATATCTATTAGTTGTTGAAATATTTGAAAAAACAAACTGTTTTCTTTTTCTTTCAGTAAATTGTTTATCACTTTCACAATTTTCCCGAACGGAACTTAATTTTTTTCAAAAACTATCTACCTGCTATTTGCTCATATTCTTCCGAGACTGATGAAAAAAGTTGATCTCAAAAGCACTTGTAAACTAGACTGTATTCTCATGATTAGTAAATCTTTCTCCAAGATTCATGATGTAGAAGTACAGCCATCGCAAGAAAATTTTTACTAATTCGACAATTTTTATTAACTTCAAAATATTATGGAGTAATTAAATTGACAGTCAAATCCAAAATCTAGTCCTATTTTTCAAAGAGCTCAAATTTTAATACCTACTCTACATTAAAAAATATTCGAAATATTAAATATTGATTAAAAATCCTCTATAAGCAGAAGTCACGCTCCTCGAATGTAAACAAAAAATTAATCGGTCACTAGGACCAAAAAACGTGTTTGAAAGAGCTTAAATGGCTGAAATGGAAAATTTTATGTACGAAGGAAGAAGTCAACCAAAGCCTCATCGCACTTCTTCTCTTTCTAAATTTTATACTTCCTATACTACTGAGCAAAACTGCTTTAGATATAATACTACACCACTAAACAAAAGCTCGAGCACTTTTGTTTGATAGTAAGTATAGAATACAATTTAGAAAGAGAAGTGCGTGGAGATTTTGGTTTACTTCTTCCTTTCGAAATGAAAGTTTTCCATTAAAGCCATTTGAACTTTTTAAACACTTTTTTGCTCATAGAGACCGATTAAACATACTAATTCAACATAGAATAAAATATGCTCAAAACTACTAGTTACTTTATAATGTTAAAATTATGTCCATTCCTGATTGGTCGGCCTGTTCGAAGCACAGATGCTACTGTGTGTTCAAAAACATAGTGTTGAAATCATTCAGGTTTTGTAAAACGCTCATCTTCACAGATGCTACTGTATTTCGACACCATTGTGTCAATTCAATTAACTTTTGCAGAAAGAGCTATGTAACTCGCAAACCCTCATACTTAGCGATACTCGATCCCAGAAGATGAATGACGATGATGAGATTGTTGTTATTAATAACAGTAGATAATATTTGTCGTATGCATATTTGAAGAAAAATATTATGCGAAATAATATTATCCGCATCTGAAAAAATTTTGCGATAAAAATTTATTTCACTTTCACAATGGATTTTTTCCGCTTAGGAATCTTAGGTGACAATGCACTATAATATTTTCGAAGAAGAAAAAACAAGACGACGATTAATTTTACGAATATGGTCATATTCTACCGACAATCGATGTGGGGGTTTATGGCGGCTCGAATGTGGTGGGCTAGTTTTGGGATTTATTTTCAGAATCCATTCAAATTAGGTTTATTGAAACATTTGTGATGAAAGGTTATTAACTTCTTATTATGATTCATGAATTCAAAATGGCGGATGAGTTTTGGGGTTTCTGACGTGATTTTGCAGACAGAAATACAAACGCACAAAGTATTGTGATACTCATAGTACGGCAGTACCTATGCAAAATAGTTTCGATATATATATATATATATATATATATATATATATATATATATATATATATATATATATATATATATATATTATATATATATATATATATATATATATATATATATATAATATATATATATATTATATATATAATATATATATATATATATATATATATATATATATATATATATATATAATATATATATATATATATATATATATATATATATATATAAATACCGGATGTCCACGGAAGGTGGCTCGCCCCTATAACTTATTTGTTTTGTAATGAAATTTACAGGACCTGTTTAATGCATAAAACTTCATTTTTTGACAAGTAACTCAACTTCATGCAACTTCCGGTTTCACCGGAAGTGTCATAAAGTTTCGATTTTTAAATGGGACACCTGGTATATTTTCAGTTTTTTGTCTCCATATGACATTTAGAATACAATCATGTATCATTTGCTACTTTTTGTAACCGTTTTTCTTTTTCTTTTTCGAAATAATATTTTATGCTAGAGGGCTATAGATGCGTTCAAATAAATAATTTCGGTCCTTAAATGGCCCTGTTCACCGTCCTGGGACGTAGATTTGTGGGCGTGGCTTCGGACTTATTTTGTTTCAGTTGTGTTGGTCACAGGCTACTCGATGATTTCAAATGTTATTTTAATCTCAATAAGATTCTTCATTTAAAGAAAGTTCTAAGGTAATGGGATTTCAGGTTTTTATCGGAAGTTTTATTTCAACCTAATACCCAGAGTGCGGTATCAAATTAAACGTGATAAAATTATCCTTTTTTTTAACCCGACGAGCCACCATGTTGCCATTTGAAAAAAAATAGTAATAAAAGTTTTGAAATTAAACCTCACATAGCTGAAACATTTTGATCGAAAACAGTAAAGTTGTATTTTAACATACGTTTTTGGACTGAAATTAGTTATTTTAACGCATCCATAGCCCTCTAGAATGAAAATGTATTTCGAAAAAAAAATATTAAAAAAACTAACAAATGATACATTGTTGTATTCTAAATGTCATAAAGAGACAAAAAACTGAAAATATACCCGGTGTCTCATTTAAAAATCGAAAGTTTATGTCACTGCCGGTGAAACCGGAAGTTGCATGAAGTTGAGTTACTTGTCAAAAAAGGCAGTTTTATGCGTCAAACGGATCCTCTAAATTTCATTTCATTATCTCCGAAAACAAAAATGTTATAGGGGCGAGCTACCTTCCGTGCACAAGGTGTATGTATATATATATATATATATATATATATATATATATATATATATATATATATATATATATATATATATATATATATATATATATATATATATATATATAAAAAGTTCGTGTGACTTGTGGTGGAAAAAAATGTGTTAAAGTTTTCAGGTCGCGCAATGGCCTCTAACATGACCTAACGACTACTAAGTAGCCGGAACCACCATCTTTACGTGTCTTCCGAAACACGGAGCGGCCATTAAATTCGTTGGAGTGGCCCGGGGATCGAACCCGGTACCTTGCGGTTAGCAGTCCACCACTCTACCGCTAAGCCATCGCCGCTCTATATATTATATATATATATATATATATATATATATATATATATATATATATATACAGGGTGATTCACGGTGGATGGCACTTTAGACATTTCTGGTGAACCATACAACGGATCACTTTGAAAATTTAATGGAGGGCATAGTGGGGCATTCTCTACCCAACTAAAATATTTTCGGTAATGCGGTTGCCACTTCTATTAGAAAGTAGTAGCAACTTTGATTTTTCAAATGGAACACCATGTATTTATTATTATTTTTGGAATCTCTAACAATTTCCCGAAAACTTGTCAAGATATTTGCCTATACCTATCTTTTACCGTTTTCGAAATAAAAATTATTTTCATTTTTTTTCTTCGAAAATCAAGACCTATTAAAACGCTGATATCTTTGAGTTGAGAAACACTATGATATCGACATTCGGGTTCAAGCTTGGTGATACTTGGGAGCTTCCTACACTTCTGTCTAATCTGCGTTACTTCAATACAGGGTGGTACAAAAATTCAGTTATTTTGTTTGCTTGAAAAAGTGACTGAAAGTTGATTATTTAAAATGGAATGCCCTGTATATAATTGAGAGTTCGCTGCTGGAATTTGCTTTTTATCTATGTATATCATACATATACCTAACTAGTCAGGTTTTGGACTTAGCATTTATTTGTGAAAATGTTCCTTGTACATGGTGTCCCCATTCGGTAATTGGTGAGCATGCCATGATCCCTATTTGACATTAACATTGTGACCATCTACTGATAGTATCGATATTTTTGACATCTCAGAAGTTGAAAATACCTTCAGAAACAATGGAAAAAACTATTCAAACGAAGTTCATATGAATTTGATTACTATTTTTGGACAGTTTGATAAAATTATCAGCAGAACATGTAAAAGTTCAATAAATCCGAATCTATCGCCAAAAAACTTTAAGAAATTTATACGAATTCAGAACAATTTCAATGCGTATGGATAAACTCTAAAAAAGCACCAAGGGAATTGATAGCAAAAATGTTAATATAAATGAGTTTAGTAAAGGAAAACAATTATGTGGAAGTTACTTTGTAACAATTCGTCTTTCGAACGCACACCAAAAATAATAAACAAATTCATAAGAACTTTGTTTGAATAAATTTATTCCATCGTTTTTGTAGGTATTTGCAACTTCTGAGATGTTAGAAATATGGATATTATTAGTAGATTGTCACAACGTTACTGTCAAATAGTGATCATGGCATGCTCACAAATACCGAATGGGGACACCATGTACAAGGAACATTTTCACAAATAAATGCTAATAAGTCTGAAACCTGACCAGTTAGGTATAGGAATGATATTAATAGATAAAAAGCAAATTGAAGCAGCTTTCCGAATTTTCAATAATATACAGGGAATTACATTTGAAATAATCAGTTTTCAGTCACTTTTTCAAGCAAACAGAAATGAATTTTTTACCACCCTGTATTGTGTTAACGTAGACTAGACTGAAGTGTAGGAAGCCCCCAAGTATCACCAAACTACAACTCAAATTTCGATATCATAGTGTTTCTCAACTCAAAGATATCAGCGTTTTATCTTGCTTGATTTCCGAAGAAAAAAAATGAAAATTATTTTTATTTCGAAAACGGTAACAGATAGGTATGAGAAAATATCATGAAAAGTTATTGAGAAATTGTTGGAGATTCTGAAAATAATATTATATACAGGGTATTCATTTGAAAAATCAAAGTTGCTACTATTTTCTAATAGAATTGTATATATATATATATATATATATATATGTGTGTGTGTGTGTGTGTGTGTGTGTGTGCATGTGCGTGTGCGTGTGTATGTGCGTGTGTATGTATGTCACAATATTACAGATTGCGCGTTTGTATTTCTGTCTCATTTTGATTTCATGAATTCTTATAAAAAATTAATAACCTTCCATCACAAATGTCTCCAGAAACCAATTGCAGATAATATTGTTCCGCATAATATTCGATTGAAAAATTCACCAACCGTGATTTTTTTTTCAAATATGCATACGACAAATATTACCTAGGTAGTGCTATTAATGACAACAATTTCATCATCGTCATTCATTTCCTGGGATCAAGTATCGATATGCGTGAGACATTGCGGGTTACATATCTCTTTCTGTAGAAGTTAATTGACTTGACACTCTGTTGTCGGAATACAGTGGCATCTGTAAAGATGAGCGTTTTACAAAACCTAACTGATTTAAAAACTCTGGTGTCGAAATACAGTAGCATCTGTAAATATGCCTCCGTGACCGATGAATTGACAAACAACTGAATAACATAACCACACTATTATATATCTCGCTGTCTACGGACCAAGCCGTTTTTAAATACTTTATGTTGTTGCATCAGAATATCAGAAGTATCAGGAACAATCCCTCACAGAAACTAGAAATAAAAAGGTTGTACAATTACTTCATAAGGACGGATATGATTTATTATTCAATTTTGGTAATGTAAACGAATGTGATGTTAAAAATAAAAATAAAAATATGGAAATCTCAGCTCTATGTAGGTCTCCATCCCTTAGTGAAACTAGATTAGTTGAAAATCTTTATGAATACTTATCTGTATATATAGGAAAACATGTGATTTAGAACATAACGAAAATTTTAAATTAGTATTGAATAACTCAAATCGTCTTCTCCTTTGTCCATATGTACGAATTCATTTACTTTCACGTCCACTGAATAAACCGCATCAAATACCAGAGCTATCATAAACGCTAATTGATATTAAATTATGCGAGCCAAAATACAATTCAAGTTAAAGTGGAAATATTCTGAAGTAGAATCATCGTTTTCTTCAGCTTCACAATATGTAAAAATACGTAAGGGAACGTACCCAAACTACGTGACCTATTTTTTACAACTTTTTATCCGCCTCCGCCCCCCCCTCGGTGACCATCCGTAGTATATTCCAAGACCCCCTCCCTCCCCCTCTAGTTTTCACGTAGTAATTCATAAATATTTTTTCAATCATTTTCTTGTAGACAGAAAGTTAAAAAAAAATAATTTGGCTCATATTTGTCTTTATTAATACAACGCTTGCGGTGTGACGATGAGAGTGTTTACAGAGTGGGCAAATTTCGATGTTTGTATGGGGTATCTCGGTAACTATAGGAGATACAAAAAAATGTAGAGCGCATTTTTGATCTCATTTTTCGAGTCAAATTTAATGGCGAAAACCAAGATATGAAATCGTCTTTTATTTTGGAGTTATAAACAAAAGTTTGACTTTCCGACAAGTGAGCATATCATGGTTGTTTGTGAAATTACGAGACATTTTTAAGGCACTTTTTTTCTGTATAGTCTAGAGATTTATATCTAATTTTATAAGACATTACAACTATAAGAAAATAATACAAATTACAATAAATGTTGTGAAGAACTGATGTTCTTTATGGTTCATACATAAATTACATACCTATCTTTATAATATTCTAAACTGCATTATGCATATATATATATATATATATATATATATATATATATATATTTATCTATATATATATATATATATATATATATATATATATATATATATATATATATATAATATCAATATTTGAAATGTAATTCATATTCAATAAAATTTTGTCTATGTTTATTTATATTGTTACTGTTTTTCTTATATAATTGTCTTTTATATATCCTCAAAAGAAAAAATCCAGTGGTGTTAAAGTCAGGTGATTGTGGTCGCGACCTCACTGGAATATTATTCATCATCCAGTTATTTCCAAAATTAGTATTAAACAATTCTGAAACGGTACTTATATTATGAGGCGGTGAACCATCATGTTGGAAGAACTGATTTTGTGTCTCAACTAAGGGTGGATTGTCCATGAATTCCTCAATAACTTACTGATTCAAAATTCCGTAGTACCGTTGGTTATTATGATTTTCTTGATATATATGATACGTTAAAACACGACAGCCACGTAAATTTTATACTTTGTGAATTCAGTTTCAAATATTCATATTCATAATGCAGTTCAGAATGTTATAAAGAGATGTAATTTATGTATCAACCACAATGAACATAAGTTTGAACATTTATTGTAATTTGTATTGTTGTTTATAATTGTAATTTCTTATAAAAAAAAATTATCTAAATATCTAATATTTTGGTCTTGGCTTGTTTAATGGTTCACAATTAATTAGATTTTCTTTTAATCAGTTGAAAATAGATTTATTAGGTTGTCTTCTTCCTGGATAGCCATTGAAATATATCTCAGATGTAAAATCACAACTGTTTTTACGATTAAATCGGTTAGTTGATATTATGATGTAAAGAAATGGACATGCTCTGTCATAGATGTCACCTGCCTACATGGAATAGGTACATATAAAAACGCAAAAGGTAATGAACTAAAACATTTTTGCTATTAAAACCTTACACATCAAAAGCAACCTGACATATATCGGAAAAAATCCGATCCAACCAAACCACAGCCAACCATTATTCCCATTTGAAAAAATACATTTCTACCACTGTTTTATACAGAAAAAAGTGCCTAAATTATGTTAAAATTATTATCTCGTAACTTCACAAACAACCATGATATGCACACTTGTCTTAAAGTGGAAAAATGAAATTTTTGTTTATAACTCGAAAACTAGAGAAGACAGCGATTTTTGGGTTTCGCCAGTGAATTTGTCTCGACAAAAGAGATTGAGTATGCGCCCTCCATTTTTTTACCTTCTATAGTTACTGAGATACTCCATACAAACATAGAAAATTGGCTACCCTGTACATACCTATAATTTACAGCTGAAAAAATTTTATCAAGAAGAAAAAACATATGTACCAGGAACTTAATTTATTAAAACAAAAGTATTTTTTTCTTTTGTTCACATTTATCTTTCATCTCAATCATGTTCAACGAATACGTTTCCAGAGGACATTGACTACGTGACAAAAACCTAACCCCTACCCCCGCCCCTGTGACCAATCGTAGTATTTTGAAGAACCCCCTCCCCCCCCTGAACGGGTCACGTAGTTTCGGTATGTTCCCTAAGTTACTTTTATATTAAATTATATTTGACGATTTCTCGGAAATGATTTTTGACTTTTAGGTATGTCGATTTGACCTCTTGGCTTGCAATGAGTCGGAACCTAAGGCTTCAGTCCTTGCAGGTGCAAATGTGGCCCATATTGATACTTATCACGTTGCGTATAATGCTTCTTATTCATCTGGCTGGAACTCGCCTTATGATGTTCAGGCTTATAGTTCTGCATACCATGGTACCCTTCAGCCCTACAACACTGCCTATGGATACGCTCCATACGCAGCAAACTACGCAGAAGTCAATAATTACCGGTACGAAGCATTGATTCTAAATGTTGGAAAATTTTCATAGATATTCTATTTATTTACATTCATCTCCTGAGAAGCATTTATTCTATTTTTTCTCATAATCCTGTATTTATGTCAGATAAACTCATTACCTTCGAAAGTACAGATTTAGGAACTGAACTATATATATATATATATATATATATATATATATATATATATATATATATATATATATATATATATATATATATATATATATATATATATATATATATATATATATATATATATATATATATATATATATATATATATATATATATATACAGGGTGTTCGGCACATGACGCACCAAATTTTTTTGGGTTATTCTTGGGGTTATTTGCTACCTTCTTTCTTTGGACCCTAGGTTTTAAGACTCACGGTTAAGGAGATATAATTTTTTAAATTAATTTCCTCAAATTTCTCAAAATTCCACCTTTTAACACTGATAATTTTTTTTATTAAAAACCTCAAAAAGCACAAATTTTTCAATAGAGTAAAACAGTTAGCGGGATGGAAAAGAACCACTGTTGCCGAAGGTTATATAGATGACAACATTATTAACAGAATAAAAAGAAGAAATCAGATTTCAAACGAAATTAACATATATACCTAGTTGTGGATAAAGTATAGTATTCAACACGGGCTTAATGGTTTACAATGATGTTATAACACTTGCCTCCGGCTCGTGTTGCAATTTCATCTTCGTGGGTAATGGCCATCATTATACGCTCGTTGAATAATATACTATAAGTTCATTTCATGTTAAAGAATATCATATAAAAGAGTTTATCTCCTTGTTTCGATGGCAGCTACACATATGAAGTTCTAGCATCATTTCTTCTTAAGTTTTATCATATGCTATGTTTAATCAATACACATATACATTATCGAGATGGTCATTAATTGAAAAATATGTATTGTGTACTATATCCATAAGATAAGTCTTCTATAAATAGATTCAGAATTGTTAATTTCTTACCCATGCATTTAGAACAACTCTGCCAGGAGAGACAAATTTTACTGAAGACTAACAAATACTCCTCATTAAGTTTTAAATTTTATTCTGGATCTTTTAAAATCATGGTAACCTCCAAAACTGATCCTGGAATTCGTTTCACGGAGAAACCAAATGAAAAAAAAGTGAGCAGCAGAAATACAACGCTTTCATAGCAAATCAAAATAGAAATGAAGAAAGTCTTTATAATTACATAAAAAATATAAAAATTTCGCGAAGTGCATCGTGTACGTAGGACAACTTGCGATTTGAACGGAATAATCATTATGGTTCCTCATAAGTTTTGATCCAATTTCAGGCTTGCAGAATCATGAACAAAATCTTTGTAACAGTAATTTCATTTTTCACATCAATATCCCTATCTGCTGAATGATAAAATACAGTAATACCTACGAAAATTTCTAAAAGAGTTCTGGGTAAATTATCTTTAGGAAGGTTGATGTGAAAAACTATTTTCATGGGATGAACTGCGCTCAAGATTTGAAAAATGTCAACGTTTCGGCTGCTCTTACGAAGCCATCTTCTTCACACCCCAGTATTTTCACTTTTATTCATTTATGTATTGTTTGTTTGTTTTTTTTTATCAAAATTTACATCAACGAAAATTCGGTTGATCCTGGACAGCAGGGCGCCCTCGCAAGCAGTGTTCATTACTTTTTATTATTATTATTCATTGTCAAATTATTTCCAGTTGGTTTTTCAGATAAAATTTTTGATTTCGTTAGCGAGTTGAACTCTCTGGTTATCTGAAAAACTAATACATTGAATGTAAGTACTCCTTGCTTAACTGAAACTTGCCTAGAGTATTAGCTGGCAGTATATTATGTTTTTTAGATTGGATCAATGAAGGCCTTTCTTATTATCATTATTGTTGATTGAAGAAAATCAATTGCAATATTCAAAATTAACGTTTAATATATCTATCAATTATCAGTATACATAAGGATATTGATTGTATGCGTAAGTAGATTTGTGGATTGGGTTGTAAGCATAAGCGGATCCGTAATGGTTATTATAGACTCCTGGATAGTGTGCTGCGTATGGAGCGTATCCGTAGGCAGTGTTGTAGGGCTGTACGGCACCATGGTAAGTAGAGCCATAACCATAAGCCTGAACACCGTAAGGCGAGGTCCATCCAGAGTAAGGGGTAGTGTAAGTAGCGTGGTACGGATCAACGTGCTCTACAATTGGAGTAGCAAAAACTGAAGCCTTTGCTTCTGGCTGAGCGAAAGCAACAGCCAATAAGGCGAATAGGCATACCTGAAAATAAAAAATGGTTTTTTACCAATCTCTAAATATATGTCGAATAACTTACGTATTTGAACATCGTGTTAAGTTGAAGGAAACAATGAATCTGCTCCAGCATATTTTCAATAACCCTTTTATAGTATTTCTGCTCGCATAATTGAATATGAATTACCCTTTATGATAGCACCGGTGTTTGATCCGGTTTCTTCATCTATGCTGGTTTTCATAAGTTATTCAATTTATTTAGAGTTTCTATTATGATCACATGAAGATCAAGAAAGCAGATATGAAATGTCAATATAACAAGAGTTCCATAGTAAAAATTTGAATATTTTAAAACTTGTTGAAATTTGATGAATATCATAATAAGTCTACTCCCTGAAATGTTACGAAGAAACCAAGAATTTAGTGAAAAAATATTAACAAAATGCAATAAATACTATCGTTTGATTAGAATGCATGATTTTCTAAGTAGAAACTAAACATCTATATAATTTACAGAAACAGAAATCAGCAACTCTACATTGATATATATATATATTATATATATATATATATATATATATATATATATATATATATATATATATATATATATATATATATATATATATATATATATATATATATATATATATATATATATATATATATATATATATATATATATATATATATATATATATATATATATATATATATATATATATATATATATATATATATATATATATATATATATATATATATATATATATATATATATATATATATATATATATATATATATATATATATATATATATATATATATATATATATATATATATATATATACATATACATATACATATACATATACATATACATATACATATACATATACATATACATATACATATACATATACATATACATATACATATACATATACATATACATATACATACAATAATTTCCTGTGATTTGGTAATGAATCAAAAACGACCTGTGATCTTTTCTTTGATTTTTGAACTAGTCGCGTTTTGGCTATATCGCTTTTTTCAAATATCATTCTGTCAATTAAAACTGCATATTACATATTGCAGGCTCTCTAGAATATATATTTTAGGTATTGTAATTATTACAATTCATAGAATGTTTCCAAATTTTGCTCTCTCATGTAACTTCTTCATAAAATAATTTATTTGATAGTGAACGGAAAATCCAACACTGACATTTCAAGATTTGATTCCATGATACTTATCTTAGTAATCTTTGAATGATATTGTAGTTCTATAAATATATGTATATATATATATATATATATATATAAAACAAAAGCAAAATTATCGGTCTAGCCCGCATATGTCGAAGCAGCCGTTGACACGTGTTTCGGACTCATTGGTCATCATCAGAACGGCGCAGCCAAGTATGCGATGCATATAGGTTTTTCATCGCATTCTTGGCTACGCCGTTCTGATGAGGACCAATGAGTCCGAAACACGTGCCAACGGCTGCTTCGACATATGCGGGCTAGACCGATAATTTTGCTTGTGTTTTATATACTATTTCCCCGCGATAAATCTCCACTTTGTAGTTTATTTCCACGGTCCAGGATCTCGTGGATGGCATTAATCGCCTCCGTGGTCATAGTTTGACCAAATCTCCCAAACCGGAGAGTTCGAACAATGTACCACAAATGTGTGATTGTCTTCCGAAGCAAAGGTTTCTGCTTGTTGTGGCTGTTTCATTTCCAGGTTTTCCATCGCATACTTGGCTACGCCGTTCTGATGAGGACCAATGAGTCCGAAACAAGTGTCAACGGCTGCTTCGACATATGCGGGCTAGACCGATAATTTTGCTTTTGTTTTATATTTAAATCCCTAAAGAAAAGTTTATCGGGAGAAGGATCAAATACCAAGATTTATATCCTTAGTCTTTATTTCTCAATATTTATGCCCTGGCTAGCAGGGAGATTGGTTAACATATAAAGGTTCTGGTTTGTTTTCAATAATAATAACTATAAAGTAAAATGATGGTATTTAATGCTTTCTTACTACATCAAATGAGACTTATCTTTATGTTTTTTTCTTATTTAATGTTCTTTTTAGATGTTTTCCTAGGTGGATTGTATTCTTCTTGTGTGACTTCTGCCCTATTGTTGTTCACAGTTCTTGGTAGCTCCAGGTAAGGTTTTTAAACTCCAGACAAGGTAAATTCTTAGCTCCAGACAAAGTGAATTCTCTAAGCTCCAGATAACGTGCCTTTTAGCTCTAACCAAGGTAAAACTCCAGACCAAGTGAATTTTAATTCCAGACCAAGTGAATTTTAATTCCAGACCAAGTGTTTTTAAACTCCAGACCAAGTGGCTAAAATAATTCGGGGCAAATCAACATACAATCGCAAACTGAATATGTTCCAAGAATATCTGTAGGGTATCGATGGCCAATTCAAATTAACATTTAGATTTGTCTCAAGCAAAAATGCTAAGAAAGACAGCATATGTTCCAACATTAAACTGAACATAAGATATGAAAACGTGAAATTTACCATCGCTAACCTACAAAAATCTTGTGTTAAATTGAGAGAATTAAACAAACAAATGAATTAGAAATATTTTAAATAAGGAAATGTGAGATGATTATTTCGATATAGAAAGATAAATAATTTAATATAGGTAAATAAAAAAATGAAATGGCGGAAAGATGAAATACGGAATCAATTCAGATTTTCAAGATAATGCATTAATACGAAATAGATATAATTCTTCTCAAAACTTACCGTCTATCAGACGCCACAAATACTTAATAAATTTTACTAAACTTTTAACAAACTTTCAATTTATATTGAATATAATTCTATTAGTTGAAGATGTGAATTGTTCGACAACTATCTGCTAAAAAGAACGAGCGATTGTTCATCCGGCTCTTCCTAGATACTCTCGTTCTTAATACGCAGGTCATTAACCATAGAGAAATCGAAAGTGAAGCGTGTTAACACGGTACCTAAATGAATAATTCAGTGGCGTTGGCTAATCGGTGAATTAACCCGTTACACACCCCCTTCGCCAAGGTGAAAAAAAAAAAATTTCCAAAAAAAATTCATTTTTTTTTTCAACTTGAAAGTTACAAAAGAAATTTTGAAAATGAAAAAATTTAGCTTATGGTCAATAAAAATGAGAAAAAATTAATTTGATGAAGTTATGAGAAGTTTTCATAATGCATTATCGTGAAGAAAATCATGTTTGAAAACCTGTAAAAGAAAAATCAAATTGTCAAGATAAGTCATACAACAAATTGATAAAACACTAATGTAAGTTACTAATGAAAGGTACAAAGTAAAATAATTTAAGATATTAAATAAAATATAACAGAATATCTATATCTGATACACAACATCCACAACTATACAAAAATTGAAGCGAAATCACTTACTGAAGGCCACCCTCCCAAGAGGAAGGTGGAGTGAGAGCCGTAACTGTCACTCAAATGACTTCGAAAACATGCCCAAAATGCTACTTAAAGCTCAATCATCATATTGGTAGTTTGCGCTATATTATTAAACAAATGAAAATATTAAAAATAGATTCACTTGTCAGTGATTGTTGCCAACTAACTCAAATAAATAAAAACACAGTCTCAAAGAAAAATAACGGATTGTTCACACATTCAAGGGTGAGTTGAGATGCAAACGAAAGAAAATAAAAGAGAACTCTACCGCTACCCGAGACCAGGGTACGACAATAGAGGGAGGGCATGATGGTTTTGAAGTTATAAAGTCTCAAAGACCACAAAACGACTTCCATCATTACTGTTGAATTTACAACAGCAACGATATCCAATCCAAGTAATTTATGGTTCCAACTACCAAATCACAATAGTGGAACATGCACCATCCATAGAATGGAAATGCACAGGCCTCTGCTGACACTGAAGAACTACGAGATGTTAAAGTAGCTCTCGCTAACAGCATTGCGTGAACTAAAAACTGTACTTAGTTCCCCTCGTATACTGTCCAACATCAACAAAACTCCGTGAATCACCACTCACAGGAAGACGCATCCCCAAAATCGGAATTTGTGCTTTTCCCATAAATAAAAAAAAATTGTTGTATTCACCATTTAAATAACCTGTCACAGGTCAAGACACATATATGTATAGGAACTAAATTCCATCAAATCAAAAATAGGTGAACACAACTAAGTCAAATCCGGTAATTAATGTCACAATAGGTAATAGATAAGTCACTAAAATAGTGACTACAAAAATCTCTCCAAGTTGTTGAGTCAAAATAATTTTGCGTACACAAGAAAATTCACAGCTTATGCCGTAACAGAGTGCTGCACACAAAAACAAAACGTGCTAAAAATTCGTATTGACATACAGGTAAATTTAAGATAAGATAATTATGTCAGTACATTTCAGCAAAAGGTACACTCAACAACTATATTAAGAGACAAAAGATATATTCCTATAAAGTTATTCGAAAGTAATCAAAACAGTTCATTCATGAGTTACTATAAGTTGTTAGCCAAATTTTTGAAAAAACTAAAAGAAATGTAAAAAGGATAGTATTCCGAAAAAAAAATAAGAAATGAAAGTTAAGGTCTTGATGTTATAGACTTCAAATAATGTATCCCACCCAACCAAGTAATATCTCATTGAACTGAAGATCCAATTCAACAAGATAATACCGCCTGGAATTTCAAATAAGAAATTTCCACAGGCCCAATGATACAACAGAATGCTATACTAATTACAATAAAAAAAAATATTAAACTTCTGATCATGGAATCGTCGGATGTTTTGCTCAAACATTACTCTACGTTCATTCGTTCTACAGATCAATTAATAAACAAAAACTAAAGGAAGCGATATAGGTAATATGAGAAAAGATAATAGGTAACAGAAAAGATAATAGGTAATAGGAAAGATAATAGGTAAAAGGAAAGATAATAGGGCGCCAGCAAGTAGTTAACTTGCAAAGATAAAAAGGAAAAATTTTAGTGTACAATACCAAAAAAATTGAATCTTTAAAAGACTCATGATTCTATAAATTCCAAAGTAAATTAGCAGCTATGCACAGATTTATAATTAGATACTGCATAGCGTAAATAAACTTCAGTTGATTAATAGGCAACCATATATACAAAAGATATGAGTAAACTCAGAAACCTATTTCGCATATAGGTACGAAATAGTATAAGATAAAGATAAGATAAAGGTAAGGTACATAGGTACTAAATAGTACAAGATAAAGATAAGGTATATAGGTACTAAGTAGTACAAGATAAAGATAAGATAAAGATACATGTATATTTGATAGTTGCCAGTTAAATTTGGGATAAAATGTACACTAAACAAAATTTTGAAGGTAAGGAAATAGGATAATTTAAACTAAAAGGAATAATTAATCTGTAGAGTCTGCGATATCTTGTGTGATGTCATGCTTAATATGTGATACGTGGAAATTGCCAAGATTATTTCTATTCAAGTCCTCTAAGTTACAAACTAACGGAGACAAAACCTTTTTAACTATACACGGTATAAATTTGGGAGCCAACTTAGCTGAAAAATGATTAGCAGCATCTTAAAGTACAAAATTCCTCTTCCATACTCTATCACCAACGTGGAAACTAATGTTTCTTCGTCGCAAGTTATAACGATTTGCATTGATTTTATGTGCGTGATAGATTCTTTTCTGAACATCTTCATACATTTCTGGTAATTTTTCCTGTAAGGTAAGATCTAAAGTTTTATTTCTAATAGAAATTACGTTACCAGCATTTTCTGAAATCTGTCCATAAAAAGCACCATCAGTAGCAACATTCCGAAGAAAACATAAGTATGAGGGAGAGAAAGCTGTAACTTCGTGCTTAGCCAATCTTATAGCCTGAGCTATCTGATAAATATTTTGGTCCCAAGTTTTGTGGTTTTCGTGAATAAACGACCTAATTGCAGTAGTGATGGTTCTATTCACTCGTTCAGTGGGATTAATTTGTGGAAAATACCGGGCGTTATACCAAATCTTTTGAACATTGTACTTTTTAATTAGGTTTTTAAAATCATTAGAAGTAAATTGTACTCCGTTATCGACTACTACTATTTGAGGTACACCAAACAACAAGAAGACTTTATTCTCAATAAACTTGCAAACAGCTTTTGAGGTAGCTCTCTGTAAAGGCTGAATTAAGATAAATTTGGTAAACCAATCAGTTACCACTAACACATATTGATTTCCGTTTTTAGATCTTGGATATGGACCTAACAGATCTGCGGATATTAACTGGAATGGAAAATTGACATTATGATATTTACCTATTCGACCAGCTTGAGGTAGGTTATCTGCCTTGCAAGACGCACAAATTTTACAGTTTCGAATATAGTGAAGAACTGACTCTCGCATCTTTGGCCAATAATACAAGGAAAAAATTCTAGATAATGTTTTAAAAAAGCCTAGATGGCCAGCCAAAGGGTCATCATGATACATTTTTAATATTTCGGATCTATTGTCGTTAGGTATTACAATTTTCCACTCAGAACCCTCGTCTGAGAACTTTGATCTAGACAATATATGTTTATATAACACTTTACCAACGATCTTAAAATCAGGATACAGATGAGGACTAGAAGATACTTTACTAAGCATCCCACGATACCATTTATCAGGTTTTAAAGTAGATGAGTCCAACACAGCATTCTCTAACGCTTCAGGAATTCGTGAAAGGGAGTCAGGAACATTCATAAGTACTCCAGAACGATGTACTATCTGAAATCTGTGAGCAGATAGCTTCAAGATCCATCTAGCAATTCTAGGTGATGGATTCTTCATCGTACTGAGCCAAATAAGACTTGAATGATCTGTAATTACAGTAAAATCAGTTCCCTCAATGTAGGGTCTGAAACGTTCAATTGAGAGAAGAATAGCAAGTAATTCTTTTTCGGTGGTTGTGTATTTCCGCTGACATTTGTTCAGAGTTTTACTGAAATATGCTATAGGATGTTCCAAGCCATCATTTTCTTGAAAGAGTACTCCCCCAACACCAGCATTTGATGCATCACAGGCAAGAAAAAATCGTCTACTAAAATCGGGACTAGCTAAGATTGGTGTGGACGTTAATATTGATTTAATTTTGGTAAGTGCCTCGTTAGCCTCCTTTGTCCAACAAATAGTTTGACCTTTCTTTCGGCCCTTTAAGAGGTCCGAAATTGGACTACAGATAGTTGAAAAGTCTTTAAGGAATCTACGATAATAACCAACTAGACCGATTAAACGCCTGATCTGAGTAGTGTTTGTTGGTACTGGATACTCTAAAATGGATTGTACCTTTTCTGGGTCTGTTCGTAGTCCCTGTTCATCTACTAAAAATCCTAAAAACTTAAGTGACGGACGGCAAAATTTACATTTATCATAATTAATTGTTAGATTAGCCTCCTTAAGACGCTTAAATAACCTTCTCAAAGTTGCTAGGTGAGTATCGAAATCAGGTGTAGCCACGATGATATCATCAAGATAGTAGAACACATAAGGTTCCAAAGATGGACCTATAACTACATCCATCAATCTGCACATTGCCTCAGCAGAACTATTGAGACCAAAAAGTAATACGTTGAAGCAAAACAGACCACGACCCTGAACAGAAAATGTAGTTTTTAATTTGGACTCCTCGTCCAAAGGAATTTGAAAAAATGCTGACTTTAAATCTATAGAACTCAAAAATAAAGTGTTTTTAATTTTACTAATAATTGTGTCGATAAGAGGCATAGGATATCTATCAGATACACTAATATTATTCAGTTTTCTACCATCAAAGCAAACTCTATGAGTACCATTCTTTTTGTCAACCAACCAAAGTGGAGACAACCAAGGTGAATATGAATTTACTGGTTTAATTATATCAAGACTTAACATATTATCAACCTCTTTGTTCAGAATGGTTTGCATAGCTGGAGATAATGGATATTGTCTTTGTTTAATGGGGCCACCTTCAGTTCTAATGTGATGTGTATACAAATGAGTTCTGCCTATTTTATCTTCAGGTCCTATTGTTTTGAACAAATCAACAATGTCATGCAATTCTTCTCTTTGAGAGTCAGATAAGTTATCGATAGATTGAATAGCATGAAGAGAAGCTGTTGAAAGTGAAGATGTATTGTAAGTGAATTTAGAAAAGTCAACTTTAAGATTGAAGAGCTTTAAGAAATTCACTCCAGAAATCAGTTTGCGAGATATATATGGTACCACTGAAACTTTGATGTCTTTGACAATATTATTAATACTAATAGGTAGAGTTACATATCCTAAGGTATTTTGTGCCTGACCATCAGCTGTAGTTAAACTAACTGAAACCTCGTAATCAATAGATAAATTAAGTTTTTTCAAAATATAGAAAAACGAAGATCCTAAAACTGAGACGTTACTGCCACTATCGAGTAGTGCAGAAACAATTTCATTAGATATAGTTACGTTAATATATGGCCTGTTATCATGTACATGTTTGTCAAGTAAGGGTGCAATAGAGACTGTATTATCTGTTATACTTGTTGGTTGCGATTGTGGAACTATATTGTTTTCAGAGATGTTACCTGAGAGATAAAAATTTTTTATTGTAAGAAGCCAATTTTCCCAATCACTACGACTAAAATAGTTAACTTTTACAGGAGAAATAGTTAATTTTTGTTTATTTTTGAAAAACTTTTTGTGGCATTGTGCTTTGAAGTGTTTGGCTGGTTGGAACTTTCTGCCATAAATTCCCCAGCATGTTAGTTTTTTTGACAATTTTTACAATTGGGTTTAATAAAACCTTCAACACCACAACCATAACAAAATTTCCTTCTTGGCCTTTTACAACTATTATATCTAAAGCTGATGTGTCTTCAACACGTTTACAAAGTAAAATCAAAGAGGGCAAATTATTAACATCATGTAACACCAAAGCTCTAATAAAATCTGGTAATAAATTAACTCTAATAATATCAGTCATTTCTTTATCTGAAGAATGTACATTTAAACGATTAAATTGGGCTTCTAATGAACTAATGAAAACAGTTACTGATTCTCCTGGTTGTTGTTTCTTGGATTTAATTTCATCAAGTAAAAGTTGATCATAGTTAGCAGGTAAAAAGGTTTGTTTCAATCCCGAAACTAACTCTGACCAATTACTAAAAGATTTTCTAATATAGTGGTTATGCCACCATGTCCATGCATCTAATTGAAAGAAATCAGAAGCAGCTTCAAAAAGGTCACTATCAGAACAACAACGTGATAACTTCAAAAAATCCACTAGTTCCAAAAAAGGAATTAATGGTTCTCGGCCAGCAAATTTTTTAATACCCCACTTATAAACTGGAACCTTTTTTCCAAAACTTGAATTATTTAAATCACAAACAGAAAGTGAACTTTTAGTTGGAGTTGATGACGCAGGATTATTGACAATAAATTGCTTTTCGGATTAATCAGACTATAATCATAACAGTTCAGACAACAAGTCTAACTTCTGTGATGTCTCAATATCATCTGTTGGTTGTAGACGAGGGACTCGACCTGAACAATGAGTTAACCGAGTAACGATTCTATTGAAATCATCACCTGAAGAAGTCCTTGTAAGATTCGCTATTAGGTCTACGATATTCTTAAAAGAAAGTTTTAACTCTGCGACATTCTCCTCAAATGTATAAATATCAACTAAAGACATAAAACTTCGGTTAGCCCCTTCTTGTGAGAGAGCTCCCCTTAACGTTTTGCGATTTCTATCCACAGTTTCATTAACCTTATTTCCTAACCGAATGGATACTTCATAAGTTAGTTCATGAGCCTTAAGAAAGTTAGGGTTTAACGACATATTGAAATAATTTGAGTATTAAATTCAAGAGAAAAGTTATACGACAAAGATTAGGTATTTAAAATATCAAAGAAAAAGTCTAAGTAAATTCAAGTGAAAAATAAAAAGGGATAAATCAAAATTTATAAAAAGAAAATGTAAATCAATAAATTGAGTTAACGAAGGCAATTCACTAATCATAAACTCATGCATAAGTTACTACCACTGAGAACCAACCAGAACAGAAAAGTTAACTTAAAGAAAATTAGGCCCTTTACGTTGGGACGCCAATTATGTAACCAACCCCCTTTTTAACAAGATATTTATGCCCTGGCTAGCAGGGAGATTGGTTAACATAAAAAGGTTCTGGTTTGTTTTCAATAATAATAACTATAAAGTAAAATGATGGTATCTAATGCTTTCTTACTACATCAAATGAGACTGATCTTTATGTTTTTTCTTATTTAATGTTCTGTGGACTTTTTAGATGTTTTCCTAGGTGGATTGTATTCTTCTTGTGTGACTTCTGCCCTATCGTCGTTCCCAGTTCTTGGTAGCTCCAGGTAAGGTTTTTAAACTCCAGACAAGGTAAATTCTTAGCTCCAGACAAAGTGAATTCTCTAAGCTCCAGATAACGTGCCTTTTAGCTGTAACCAAGGTAAAACTCCAGACCAAGTGAATTTTAATTCCAGACCAAGTGAATTTTAATTCCAGACCAAGTGTTTTTAAACTCCAGACCAAGTGGCTAAAATAATTCGGGGCAAATCAACATACAATCGCAAACTGAATATGTTCCAAGAATATCTGTAGGGTATCGATGGCCAATTCAAATTAACATTTAGATTTGTCTCAAGCAAAAATGCTAAGAAAGACAGCATATGTTCCAACATTAAACTGAACATAAGATATGGAAACGTGAAATTTACCATCGCTAACCTACAAAAATCTTGTGTTAAATTGAGAGAATTAAACAAACAAATGAATTAGAAATATTTTAAATTAGGAAATGTGAGATGATTATTTCAATATAGAAAGATAAATAATTTAATATAGGTAAATAAAAAAAATGAAATGAAATGGCGGAAAGATGAAATACGGAATCAATTCAGATTTTCAAGATAATACATTAATACGAAATAAATATAATTCTTCTCAAAACTTACCGTCTATCAGACCCCACAAATACTTAATAAATTTTACTAAACTTTTAACAAACTTTCAATTTATATTGAATATGATTATATTAGATAAAGATGTGAATTGTTCGACAACCAGCTGCTAAAAAGAACGAGCGATTGTTCATCCGGCTCTTCCTAGATACTCTCGTTCTTAATACGCAGGTCATTAACCATAGAGAAATCGAAAGTGAAGCGTGTAAACACGGTACCTAAATGAATAATTCAGTGGCGTTGGCTAATCGGTGAATTAACCCGTTACAATATATATATACAGGGTTATTCACGTTAATCGACACGAAGAGTTATGGCTACACTATTCGAATTTGTAAAAGTTTTTTCTTTGGGACAGATAGAGACCTAGCAGGACTACTTTCTAAAAATATTTTAATGTTTTATAGGGTGATCCAAAACCACGAAAAGTATCGAAGTTGTTGTGTTTTAAAAGGAATACCCCGTATATTATTTCATTTTTGGATTTTACGATGAAAACAAATGCCGGTTTCATTGAGGTTTAATTCACCTAAACCTTATGGTTTTTGAAATATCTCGTATTTTGTGAAAATGTAGTATCAATTTTAACGTTTAAACTCTCAACTGGTGTTTTCTTGTTTCTAACCAAATTAATGATGAGGCCTACTCACTGGAACAAACTTCTTGTCGCACTTGTGAGATATTGATTAACATAGACTTGGTGTGTAAAAATAAAGGTAAAATAATTGCAATCTTTAAACGGCACTAACTTGTTTAATTTGAATGGGACACCCCGTATTTTATGGCACCAACAAATGTGAAATTTAATTGTCTATTGAATACCTAAATAATTTCCAATCGATATTTCTTCAAGTTTTCAAATGAAATGCACATTTTCATCTTTCAAGCTGATTTTCTTAAATTCATTATTTATCAAGTCGCCTGTGGCGTTTTGAGAAATCAGAATTGATTGAAATAAACATCAAGGTCATAATATATGCGTTTATCTTTCAATATCTTGAATGTTATGTACTAGTTCAAATTATGAAGGAAACAAAAATTATGGATTTGAAACAAGCAATATTTTATAATCAAGCGTTCAAAATAGCGGCCATCAGACTCTGAACACAAACGTATACTTTTGATAAAACCTTCAGCAACATTCAATATTATTCGCGGAATAACATTCAGAAAAGCTTCTCTGATACGATGTTTCTATGGTCTACTTGGTAAATGAAAAATTCCGTAAAATCAGTTTGCAAAATGAAAATGCTCATTTTATGTGAAAACGTGAAGAGTTATCGATAAGAATGTAATCAGGTTTTCGATAGATAATCAAATTTTACATCTGCTGGTGACATAAAATACTAGGCGTTTCATTTAAGTTGAAAAAGTAAGTGAAGTTTAAAGATTGCAATGATTTTACCTTTATTTTTTCTACACCACTTATAAGTAAGTCAATTTTTCACAAGTGCGGTATAATACACACCTCCAATAACACCAGACAATATGAACCAGCATATCAGAGAAGCTTTTCTGAATGTAAGCCCGCGTAATGTTCTCAAATATTGCTAAAGGTTTTATAAAAAGGATACTGTTGTATTAAGAGTCTGATACTTTACCTGTATTTAAGAGTAAATTTTTACTCGTAGATCGCCATACGATAAATAATAATAAATAGTTAGAATCTGATGGTCGCCATTTTGAACACTTAATACAAAATATTGCTTGTTTCATTTCCTTCATAATTCGAAATAATACATAATATTTAAGATATTGGAAAATAAAAGCATGTATTATGATCTTGATGTTTATTTCAATCAATTCTGATTTCTCAGAACGCCATAGGCGACTTGATAAATGATGAATTTCAGAAAATCAGCTTTTAAGATGAAAATGTGCATTTTATTTGAAAACGTAAAGAAATATCGATTGAAATGTATCTAGGTATTCGATAGACAATTAAATTTGACACTTGTTGGTGACATAAAATACGGTGGTGTCCCATTCAAGTTAAACAAGTTAGTGCCGTTTAAAGATTGCAATTATTTTACCTTTATTTTTACAAACCAAACATAAGTTGATCAATATCTCACAAGTGCGACATGAAGTTTGTTCCAGTTAGTAGGCCTTATCATTAATTTGGTTAAAAAAACGAAAACACCACTTAAGAGTTCGAGCGTTTAAATTGATACTACATTTTCACAAAATACGAGAGACTTCAAAAACCATAAGGTTTAGGTGAATTAAACCTCAATAAAACTGGCATTTGTTTCCTTCGTAAAATCCAAAAATTGAATAATACGGGTATTCCATTTAAAAAACAACAACTTTGATACTTTTCGTGGTTTTGGAACACCCTGTACAACATGAAAATATTTTTGAAATGTAGTCCTGCTAGGTCCCTAAGAAAAAACTTTCATAAAATCAAATAGCTTAGGCATAACTCTTCGTGTCGAATAACGTGAATAACCCTGTATATATATATATATATACATATATATATATATATATAAATATATATATATATATATATATATATATATTTATATATATATATATATATATATATATATATATATATATATATATATATATATATATATATATATATAATATATATATATATATATACATATATATATATATATAGATATATATATATATATATAATATATATATATATATATATATATATATTTATATATATATATATATATATATATATATATATATATATATATATATATATATATATATATATATATATATATATATATATATATATATATATAGATTATATATATTGTATATATATAATTATATATATATATATATATATATATATATATATATATATATATATATATATATATATATTTATATATAGATATATATATATATATATATATAAATAAATATAGAACAGGATTGAAATGATTTTCAATAATTTTATTTGATTCGAGGACCAGCTAAAAGAAATCTAGCAGATCAATTGAGTATCTTTATCGTGTGAAAGGTTATAATAATTGAAAATGTCATACAAATTTCAGTCCTACTTTCAATACGACCATCGGTATAACTCTTCCAAATTTGTTATCGCTGGACGAAAAATTCATTGTATTTTGTAGTTCTATCTATTCTCAGTTCAGTATTCAACGAAATCAATCAATTTTATAATAAAATAGCACTTCTGGTTGAAAAATACTCGTACTGATATGAAGCCAGTCACTTCTTCATTACAGCAGAAATTGTGAAATTTTGATACTCAGTTTCAGAACACCTAAGAAATAATTTAAGTAGTGAATTATTTTGAAATGGAATTTTGTAGTGTGAGCGAAGTGGTATTGCTCATCACATCTCAACAAAGTATAATGAAATTTATTTCGATTCAATAGATTCAATAATACATCTATCCGTACCTAATTCATAAGTTAAAAAACAAGTTCCAAATTCAACCTTTTAGTTTAGTTTGATGTAAATAATAGGCACCCCATATTGTCCTTATTGCACAAGTCAATCACTTTTCCAGTTGATATAATGTATAAATTTATTGGTTTTTCATAGTTTACATTGAGATTATTTTATGAAATTGTTTGCTCATGAAAAAGTAACTCAGATGGAAGTTTTTGTATATTAATGTAATGTAGGTGATTCACAGAAATATTTTGGTGAATTATCGATCTGTATGAAGAATATAAAAATATATTTAATATATTGAAAATATATTGAATATTTTAAAAATATTATTGTATTGATATAAAATTGGTATTAAAAATTGGATCATGAGTAATAAAATTTGTAAACCATGATGATAAAAAGTTATATTGCATGAATGGAATAATGCATAATGAAAATGATTCATTGACCCGGTACATAGTGTACCGGGTGCATATTTACAGATGTTACTTTTTTTCAACACCAGAGTGTTGAAATCAATTAGGTTTTGTAAAACGTCAAGTCAATAATTAACTTTTGCAGAAAGAGCTACGTAACTAGCAAACCCTCATGGATATCGATACTCGATCCCAGGAAATGAATATCACAGATAAGATGGTTTTGATGTAACAATAAATGCTTTTTTCAACGAGATCAACTCTGTCGAAATCCGGTCAGTCGTTCAGGAGTTACAGCTGTTCATTCAAAAAAACATTGTATCACCCCCCACTACCCTTATTTCAATAGATACTTCAAAAAGTGTTGAATAAAAATAACTCGAATAATGCTTAGCTCAAGAAAGGAAATAATTTTTAGATGTATTTCAGAGAAATATCACTTTGAAAATTTTAGATGGCGGTTACACCCCCTGGCGGCCATCTTAGAAACCTGAAAATAATTTCCAAGATTCTCGATTAGCCACTTTAGTTATAATATCTTTCACCGCAAGTCTCTACGACCAATATATTAGGAGATACAGCACTTAGCATTCTTATCTATTGTGTGTATCTATATTGTACAAATTTTTATTTGTGTAGGAGTTTCAATGTTTCTGTTTAGTGGAGTTTCCACAGAATCTTTCTTCATTTCGTTGTATATTCTTAGCATCAATTTTATGGAATGATAGCCATATACAGAAATACGATAATATTGAATAGATTCTATAAGTTTACAGAACTAATTGAGTGCACCAAATATACGATGTGGAATGCAGATTTCCTTTCCTCTATTTTTTTTTCGAAGTATACATTGAAAATTCCGAGAAGAATTGCAGAAATATAGGTTACTTGTGAAACGTGAATTCAAAATTGCAAATATGCATGAAAATTTTTCTCTTGAATTGATCACAAATCTGGACACCTTGCCAGCAAATATTATTCTTTTGTATCGATGTCGCTTTCGATGAATTAGAATCTGTTTAGTAGGTATTATTATTATTTTGATAGTAAAATGATGAATTTTTCATCTCTACTATTCAATCTTCATATTCTCAGAATTGTTATATTTTTTTAATTCATGAAAAAGCTATGCCTGACAGTATTTATAAGTAAGAGATGGAAAAATATGAAACCTTATAAAGAAATAAAAACTAACTTTTCACAGCTTGAAATAAAAATCTATTGAGTAAACGCGTTTCGTCATAACATTGACTTCATCTCGTACTAAATTATGCAATTGCAAAACAATCTTTTCATACGAAAAGTTGAATATAACAGAGGGGTTCCTAGACAAAATAAATAACACTAAGTAATTCATTCAGAGTTATTGGTAGGTACATTGAACAGATTACGGAGAGGTGAAGGGCTTACTTCTGGTCGTTAACTAAGTTTCCGAAATTTTTATATTTATTGATGTATAGGGATTCCAAACAGTTGGTTTTGTGGAGACTATTTTCTAACTGTAATATATTATAATTGTGATTGAAGGTCTGGCTTTCTGGAATAAGATGGCACGCATAATTAGAGTTATTCTAGAATTCATTTCTTTCTAAGTTATGAATGTGAACTTTCAACAAGTAAATACCAGTTCAATTCAAAACATAAAACCATTTTAGTTTCTTAGATATTTATGACCGTGGTTCACTTATCATCTTGGTTTCAGTACCAGGGTTGTATCATTACTAACCTCATATGAATATATTATTCGAATGTTCGCAGGAGTATAGTTCATTATAGTTCTCATAAATTAAACTGAAATTGAAAAGAAAAAGAAGTTGAAAAATTAAAATAATTTGAATAAATATTCTAAAGGTGAAGTAATAAGTGTGAATAATTGTTTCAATATAAAATGAAATTTCGAGACTAAATTCTATTGAGTTTGTTCTATTAGCTGCGCTTCATCAAGAAAAAATATACGTATTAATACTGAATGAAAATTATTGGATCTTGATAAATATTCTAAACTGGATTTGGATGTGAATTGAAATTCAGGATGTAACTAATAAAATAAATTTTTCAAAAAACTCGTTGAACTTTCGACTTAATTGATTTATTGTTGATCAACTTCATGAATATTCAATAATATGAGGAGAATTTTACTTTACATATTTGGACATTCTAAATAAAAAGCAAACCCTCTATTCCGAAACTATAATACATTTATGTGTTAATGTATTAAATATATATATATATATATATATATATATATATATATATATATATATATATATATATATATATATATATATATATTAGTTATTCACGATACAAGTGAGTTAAAAGCATCATTAAGATGAAAGTGTGAAAGTTGTACAACGAGTGCGTAGCACGAGTTGTGTAAACACACAAGTGTCTTAATGGGGTTAACTCGCGTGTATTGTACAATATTTTATCTACTCCTAACCGGGATACTTATTTTTATATACGATTCATTCTTATTATAATTAATTTTACCTTAATACCTTTGTTCAAATAAGTACCTGAAACACCATGCATGGCAATGTCAATTTGATATTAAATAATATTGATGTCACTTTAAAGTCGAGTTACAAAAATTGTAATCTAAAATGAGCGATTCGGAAAGTATTCCTTCTGATATTGAAGAAGAGGCATCGAGAGCCATTTCTGGATTCCTACCAGAAAAATCCAGGCAGAAGTATGAGTCTGTATATCATAAGTATGTTAGTCATCTAAAGAAAGAGTGCGGTAATGAAAATGCGTGAGTTAAGAAGCTTTTAACTCACTCAAAATGCGTGCGGTAAGAGCTTCTCAACTCACTGGAGTAGATAAATATATAAATATATATATATATATATATATATATATATATATATATATATATATATATATATATATATATATATATATATATATATATATATATATATATATATATATATATATATATATATATATATATATATGTATATATATATATATATATATTTTTTTTTTTTCTTTTTCTATGATTTGGCAGTATCAGGTATTTCAAAGTTGAAGAAAAAATTCATTCAAAGATATTAACTTTTCATGAGAATTATCGTTGATTCTACAGAATATATCATATTTGTGATTTTTATAATATTTCAGAACTTTTTTTCACTTTTCACTTTGAAACTTATGTTAAAAAATTAATATACTACTCAGGCTGATACTCTTATTATATATATATATATATATATATATATATATATATATATATATATATATATATATATATATATATATATATATATATATATATATATATATATATATATATATATATTAGTTATTTATGTACCAAGTGCGTTATATAGATCCTTATGCCCTGAGGGAAACATTCGGCCCGAGGGCCTCTGCCCGAGGGATGAATGTGTAGCATAAGGATCTAGTAACGCACGCGGTGCATACAAGATTTTATTTTTCACGAAAAAATTATTATATTATGATGAAAAAGCGATTTTAAAATCGTTTCATTGCTCCTATCCATTTTCCTTCTCATAGTAGGCATGTCATTTGTTGATAGTTTGACGTTTGTGAATATTTTTGTCATCAAATTTAGTGAATGTCATTCCTGCTTTCTTTGTGTAGTCTTATAGAAATAATGGAAATGAAAATGAATTTACCCAAGAATATCATAGAAAATGCAGCCAAAGCTGCGAATAATTCATTGCCGGAGAAATCCAGTGTCTTATACGACAAGGATTATGAAGTATTTAATCAATGAAATTTGCTTCATTTCTCCTAGTACAATAAGCGGGCGTTTTTAATCCATTATGCCCGCAAATGCGGGCATAATGGCCTAGGGCATAATGAGTGTGTTTATAGCAACCGTATCCAAGGTGAAATAAACGTATAATATACAAGTGAAAAATAAATATATATATATATATATATATATATATATATATATATATATATATATATATATATATATATATATATATATATATATATATATATATATATATATATATATATATATATATATATATATATATATATATATATATATCGCGAGAGGCTGTCCGCAGGGGGGTGTCCTATCTCCGCTGCTATGGAACCTAGTTCTCGACAGCCTCTTGCGCCACCTCTGCGATGAGGAATTCTACTCAATTGCATACGCAGATGACTTAACGATACTGCTAAGTGAAAAATTTGAAGGAGTTCTGTGCGACAGAATGCAGGGAGCCCTGAGAATAATCGAAAAATGGTGTGAGGAGAACTCTCTATCAATCAACCCCAGAAAGACGGAGATGGTTCTCTTCACAAAGAAAAGGAAACTGGGGCCATTAAAAGCACCTGTTCTCCTAAACACAGAATTAAGTTTCATGTCAGAGGTCAAATATCTGGGACTGACCTTTGACGCCAAACTCACTTGGAATCTTCACCTGGAGAGAAGACTAAAAAAGGCACACATCTCCTACGGACAGTGCCGCAGGATCATGGGCAAAACCTGGGGACTAAAACCCAGGGTGGTCATGTGGATATATACTGCCATCGTGAGACCGTTGATAGCCTATGGAGCCGTTGTCTGGTGGCCTAAAAGCCAACAGGCAACAGCAAAACTCAAGCTTGGGCAGATACAAAGGACCGCGTGTCTAAGTGTGACCGGAGCTATGCGAACAACACCAACTAGGGCAATAGAGGTGATGCTATGCCTGCCACCTTTGGATATTTATGTACAAGAAGTGGCCTTGACAACTATGGCATGCCTTGAGACTATTGGTATAAAGCCAGAAGTAGGATGTGGGGAGAGTAGACGTCGCCTGTGGCTTGAGGCTACTAACACGATGACCCTGCTACAGGTTAAGGCAGACAGCATTCCCCCGCGATTTGTTTTTGACAAACCCTACTCAATACACACAAACAGTGGAAATGAGACCTCCGATGAAGGAAAGATCAATATTTTCACGGACGGATCAAAGCGAGAAAAAGGAGCAGGCTGTGGAATATATTCGAGACACCTGCGATTTCAACTTAAGTGGACCATGGACAAATATGCCAACATAGTTCAGACAGAGCTAACGGGCATAACCATAGCCGCGAACGAGATTGCTCGTAGGAACATAACGAACAAAACCATTAAAATCTACACAGATAGTAGACAATCGTTACTGGCCCTGAAGATTTACATTTAAAAAATCAATTAAAAAATATTGCATCCAAGATGTAATCAAGTAAGTTTAAATAGGTTTCTCTATGTTCATATTGAAATATAGAAGTGGTAACCATGGAAACTACTCTGTTATGACAAAATTAAAATAATTATAAAGCCGGTTTTGTTTGATTCGTTGTATTTTATAAGGAATTGAAAAAGAATTAGTGAACATGAACACTGATAGTGATTATTTGTTGTCTTGCACGGCTCTTGTACTAGTAGAAGCGGCGAACGTGGCTTCACTTAATTTACTTTCGGCGAAATCCAGAGAGAAGTATGAACTTGCGTACCAACGCTTCATGAATTTTTGTAGAAAAAGCAACAGTGTATCCTTTTCTGAGAATGTACTGATGGCGTATGTTGCTGAATTGGATAAAACAATGAAATCTTCGACGTTGTTGGCACATTATTCCATGCTTCGATCAACTTTGTCTGTTAAAAATAATATTAATATTGCCCAGTACCAAAAACTGAGAGCAGTTTTAAAACGTCAAGCTACAGGATACAAAAAATGTAAATATTAACAACAATTATAAAAATTAAAACCGTACTTTGTTTCATTTTAATGTAATAATCCATTTGTTACATAACCGCACGCTACAGCAGGGCGGTAAGAATATTACCACACTGTTATTTTATAATTGCTTAGCAACTGACCACTATTCTGGAATGTTGAGCTTTGCGCATAGAAAACAGGTCAAAATAGTGTCACTTTTCCCACGATCGGAGAAAAAACATTTTTCGCAAGCGTTAGGTACAATAGTTCTTCTACGAGCGTGAGGAAAGTCAACAGAACTAATCAAGCATTTCAATTCGTAAAAACTCACATTGACAGTGCGGAAAAAACCCCTGCTTTTCCATTTCCGCACGGTGCGGAAATTTTATTCCACACGGTGCGGAAAATAAATTTCCACACTAAAATGTGTGTGGAACTTTCAATTTTTCGCCCACTCGTAGATAAATTATATTATTCAACTAGCGTGTAGTACCCAATACATATTTTTCAATTAATGACCATTTCGTTAATGTATGTGTATTAATTAAACATAGCATAGTATAGAACTTCAAGAAGAAATAATGCTAGACCTTCATATATTTAGCTGCCATAAAAAGAAGGTGTTAAAAGGAGGAGATAAACTCTTTTATTTCATACTGATGCATTATAAACGAATAAACCCTTATTTACCGTAACTATAAACATGGTTATAACCCCCCTGGGAAGTTATGAATCTTCAACTTCCTTGGGAAGTTATGAATTTTCAAATCCTTTCAATGTATTTACAAAAATGAACCGACAATTGTCAAATTCTGGCATGGATTCTCCATAGAACAGTTGTAGTTGTTCACAGCTATAGTCAAATATGAAGTTGAATTTCCCTTCTACCAATTTACATGCCAGTCAACATTGTAAATTCTCTTCAAGCTTTCATTCATTTTCACGAATCAATAAATTTGACAAATATTTACAGATTTTTCAGTTGCTATATCCATGGTAATCATGCCTAATTAATTCTCAAAAAACGTTCGTTTGAATTTGAAAACCAACAATATTTGGTTTTTTCATTTGATTTAGAATGAAATAAAATTATTTATCTATCACGTGAGTTATTTGATGTTAACAACCTCGGGCAACTTTACAATCCCTCGGGACTTACGTCCCTCGGGATTGATATATGTTGCCCTCTGTAATTAACATCCTCATAACTCCCTTGATACATAAATAACTATTATATAATATTCTTTAACATGAAATCAAATTTTAGTATATTATTCAACAAGAGTATAATGATAGCCATTACCCACGAAGATGAAATTGCATATAACATCATTGTAAGCCATTAAGCCCGTATTGAATTCTATACTTTATCCACAACTACATATGTTAATTTCGTTTGAAATCTAATTTCTTTTCTTCAGTCTTTTGGTAATGTTGTCATCTATATAAACTACGGCAACTGTGATTTCCATCCCCCTAATTGCTTTACTGCTATAATGTCAAGGCCTGCGCTCACGGAAAAGCTTGCAGATGGTCTACGAAATGAATGTCCTGAATACAATTCGGGATTTTCAAATTTTAAAAAAGTAGCAATGTGCTTCTCATGGAAGATAATTTGTTAATTCCTAGTCTTGGATACTATGGTGAATATTCAATGTACTTTTCAGCATAGGATAATATGCTTACAATGTTGATGGATTGTATTTTTTTTCGAATTCAATAAAATACACTAGGATAATATTTTCAGCAAATACTTTTTTTTTAGAGCCAGTTGTCAATCCATAAAACTTTTGTACACCGCATCATATTCACCTTTCAAGTCGGTAAGTAGAAGATTTTCTGTAGCGCTAGCCGCTAGTTTCAAAATGCCTGGCTGTGTACAAGACAAACCATAATCTGATTTACTACTATACATTTCTCTAATGATACCAGAAATAAGAATGATACACACCAACTAACTGACAATCTAACTGACAGTATATTTGCGTCAAATTGGACACAACGATTGAGTAATATTGATATTATTCCATGAAACTGTCATTTTTATTCAATTATATTATGGTAATGCATGTCATTACTCGATAAAAGTCTCATATTCAATAGACATATTACTCAATAGTTGTAGATAAATACTTTTGTCAGTTATTTGGTGTGTATCTTTCTAATTTCTGGTATCTTGTACACCGCCAGACATTTTGAAATTAGCGGCTAGCGCTACAGAAAATCTTCTACCTATCTAGTAGAAAGGTAAATATGATGCGGTGCACAAAAGTTTTATGGATTGGCAAGTGGCTCAAAAAACATCGTCATTCTACGAGAAGCACATTTCTACGTTTTTAAAATTTAAAAATCCCGAATTGTATACAGGACCTTTGTTCCTAAGACCATCTGCAACCATTTCCGTTAGTGCAGGCGTTGACATTACAGCAGTAAAGCAGTTCTTCTTCTTTCGGTGCCATACCCGGTTTAGGGCGTAGGCGACTTCTCTACAACTATTCGAGTTGTAAGTGATACAGTGATACACGAATAGAAGGGATCTACAGAATCACGACGGTTCCGAACGTCTGTATAGAGAGGCTTTACAAGGCAGAATACTTTTCGGTGGTTTGCCATTGCCTTCCGAGAGATGGCTCCGCATTAATTCATTGATTCAGCCGGGATTCGATCCACCAACCTTCTGTTCAGTAGCCCAACAAACTGACCACTGAACTACGGAGCCACTAGTAGAGTAAAGCAGTTAGAGGGATGGAAATGAACCACTGTTGCCGAAGGTTTTATAAATGACAAAATTATTAACAGAATAGATAGAAGAAATCGGATTTCAAACGAAATTAACATATATAGTTGTGGATAAAGTATAGTATTCAACACAGACTAAATTACTTACAAATGATGTTATATGCAATTTCATCTTCGTGGGTAATGGCCATCATTATACGCTTGTTGAATAATATACTATAATTTGATTTCATGTTGAAGAATATCATATAAAAGAGTTTATCTCCTCCTACATATATGAAGGTCTAGCATTATTTCTTCTTGAAGTTCTATCATATGCTATGTTTAATTAATACACATATACATTATCGAAATAGTCATTAATTGAAAAATATGTATTGAGTACTATATCCATAAGTCTTGTATAAATAGATTCAGAATTGTTAATTGCTTACACATGCATTTAGAACAACTCTGCTAGGAGAGACAAATTTTACTGAAGACTAACAAATACTCATCATTAAGTTTTAAATTTTATTCTGGATCTTTTAAAATCACGGTAACCTCCAAAACTGATCCTGGAATTCGTTTCACGGAGAAACCAAATGAAAAAAAGTGATCAGCAGATCTCCATCAGCAAGGTCGTATTTTGCGCGCGTAATGCATCGTATCGAGATGCGATTCTAACGAATTGAATCATATTTCAAAAAATCACACTTGAATAGCAGACCGAAACAAGAAGTTGAAAATATTTTTTTGTATGAAAAAATATTTAAATTTTTCGAGAAAAAAAAATTCGCGAAGAGCACCGTGAACAGAAATACAACGCTTTCATAGCAAATCAAAATAGAAATGAAGAAATTCTTTATTATAGCATAAAAAATAAAAAAATTTCGCGAAGTGCATCATGTACGTAGGACAACTTGCGATTTGAACGGAATAATCATTCTGGTAACTTATATGTTCTGATCCAATTTCCGACTTGCAGAATCAAGAGCAAAATCTTTGTAACAGTAATTTCTTCATTTTTCGCATCAATATCCCTCTCTGCTGAATGATGAAAAACAGCAATACGAAAATTTCTCAAACAGTTCTGGGTAAATTATCTTCAGGAAGGTTGATGTGAAAAACTATTTTCATGTTATAAACTGCGCTCAAGATTTGTAAAATGTCAACGTTTCGGCTGCTCTTACGAAGATCTTCTTCACGCCCCAGTATTTTCACTTTTATTCATTTATGTATTGTTTGTTTGTTTTTTTTTATCAAAATTTTCATCAACGAAAATTCGGTTGTTCCTGGAGAGCAGGGCGCCCTCGCAAGCAGTGTTCATTACTTTTTATAATTATTATTCATTTTCAAATTATTTCCAGTTGTTTTTTGAGATAAAATTTTCGAATTCGTTAAACTCTCTAGTTATCTGAAAAACTAATACATTGAATGTAAGTACTCCTTTGCTGAACTGAAACTTCCCTAGAGTATTAGCTGGTAGTATCTTATGTTTTTTAGTTTGGATAAATGGAGGCCTTTCTTATTATCATTATTGTTGATTGAAGAAAATCAATTGCAATATTCAAAATTAACGTTTAATATATCTATCAATTATTAGTATACATAAGGATGTTGGTTGTATGCGAATGTAGGTTGGTAAATGGGGTTGTATGCGTAAGTAGATTTGTGGATTGGGTTGTAAGCATAAGCGGATCCGTAATGGTTATTATAGACTCCTGGATAGTGTGCTGCGTATGGAGCGTATCCGTAGGCAGTGTTGTAGGGCTGTACGGCACCATGGTAAGTAGAGCCATAACCATAAGCCTGAACACCATAAGGCGAGTGCCATCCAGAGTAAGGGGTAGTGTAAGTAGCGTGGTAGGGATCAACGTGCTCTACAAT
>JARQZK010004428.1:55000-85000 GCA_030704885.1 Cynegetis impunctata
AGCTTCCTCACCTTCTTCGACAAATAATCTACATGATCACCCCACTTTAAATGCTTATCAATAATTATACCCAAGTACTTGACTTCATTAGCCTCCTTAATTTCATCTTGTATATCAGGGACTTTTATACCAGAAAAATCTGGTCTATTTGCTCCAGTTATACTGAAGGCTATATAATTCGTCTTCTTAACATTTAATGAAAGTTGGTACACGCTTAACCATTTTTTAATTTTGTGAAGATCGCGCTGAACAGCTATTATGGCTTCCGCCCAGGAGTCTTCACGAAATATGACGACTGTATCATCTGCGTAAGACACAATCGTTGCACCCGTCACCAACGACAAAAGAGAATTTATATATACGAGAAACAACACAGGACCAAGTACAGTACCTTGAGGCACGCCCACCTTTACAATCCCAGGTTGACCTATTGCGTCATTAACCTTTACACACTGTTCACGATTTGAGAGGTAATTCTTAAAAACATCCAAAACTATCCCTTGCACACCACAACATTCCAGAATATGCAGCAGCTTCTCATGGTTGACAGTGTCAAATGCTTTAGCTAAATCCAGAAAAACCGCTATACATCTTTTATCTTCATCAAGGCCTTCTGTAACGTCCGCAATTACCGAGCACATAGCATCAGCCGCTGATTTGCCAGCACGGAAACCAAACTGTTGCTCACTTAAAATATTATTCTGATCAAAAAATTTAACCACTCGACTTTTCAGACATTTTTCAAAAACCTTACCAAAATTATTGATCACACTAATTGGTCTGTAGTTTGAAATTTTTGATCTTTCTCCCCCTTTATGAATCGGAGTAATCATTGATGTTTTAAACTGACTGGGGACAACCCCTTTCAAGAAAATTGAATTTATGATATGTTTAAGGGGTTCTAATATATATTGATGATTGTTTTTTATAATATCTGCTGTTATTCCGTCCATTCCTGGGGAACTAGTACTTTTTAATGTGGATATATGCTGTATAAGTTCTGCATTTGTAACTGGATTTAGAAACATACTTTTAGAATTTATCGATAATTTTTCTGAACAATTTGATATATTTATATTTTTTATCATATTTAAGCCGATGTTGATGAAGTATTGATTACAGTAATTTGCCATTTGATAGTTGTTCTCAAAGGCAACATTGTCGTCGTTAACAAGTTGTAATGTAGATTTTTTATTCGATCTTTCGTTAGTAGCATCAGATATAAGTTTATAAACATTTTTTATATTACCTTTGTTTTCTTCAATTTGCCTGTAATAATAATCATTTTTGGACTTTTTCAGTAATACATTTAGTTTGTTTCTATATGTTTTGTATTCACGTTCAAGTTCTGGCGAGAAGCGTAATTTCCATTTATTTTTTAATTTATCTCTATGTTTCATTGAAACAATTAAACCTTCTGTTTTCCAAGGTTTGATCTTGAAATATTTTTTCTTATACTTTATATGGGTTTTAGAATCCTCAATGTGTTTATTAATCTTGCTTAAAAAGCGATCAGCAGCAATTTGTGGGTCATGAAAATTTAAGACATCACTCCAGTTTGTATTCCTGATTAAGGTCTGTAATTTATGTTTGTTAATTTTAGTAATAATTTTTCCATTGCAAATAGAGTTATTTTCTGTCTTTACTTGGGGATTTACCTGTAGTAAAACCGGATAGTGGTCTGTGATGTGACATTTGAGGATAAATGATTCAAACCTTAAGCTTGATCTGCTATTAGATGAACTCTTAAGGAAAATGTGATCCAAGCATGATTCAGAATCGCGTGCAACACGGGTAGGATTCAAAATATAGGGAACAAACCCATCTCTAGCGAGTATGCATAAATATTTGTTCACATAAAAATCACTTTCATTTAATAAGTCAACATTAACATCCCCAATCAACAATCCAATTTCAGCATTCAGTTGAGATTGGTCTAAAAACGTATCGAGTTCATCAATGAAAGAAGTCAAGCTACTTGGGTTAGGTCTATACAATGCTATTATTTTAAAAGATATATGATTAATAAGTAGCTCTATTATAGATAGAGAAACTCCACATTCATCAAATTTATAATAAGATATGTTGTAATTAAGATCAGATCTAATTAATGTTAAAACACCACCATTTTAATTGAAGTCACCTCCATTGTGTATGGTGGTGTAACCTGGAATATTAAAATTATTTGCTGCTGCAGTCTGAAAACAATCACCCAGAACGAAAATATCACAAGTTGATAATTTGTAAGTTTCAAACAATGCAAGAAATTCATCAAAGTTCTTGCTTGCACTTCGTATATTAATATGCATAATATTGTTTATTGGATGTTAAGGATACATATCTATCTGGATCCATATAGGTCCCCCGATGATTCTGTTCCAATTGATTCAGATTGTCCAAAATAATATCTTGATCAGTTAGGACCATCAGTTGAGTAATCGATTTTAGATTGAAGCAGCTTAATGTGGTATTGCATTGTGGGACACTCAGTATCTGTTGCGTGGTGGTTAGTATTGTGCTTTGTTTTGTAATTATTATTTGACAAAACACAATTAATGCACACTTGTTTTCGTCTTGGACAGTCCTTTTGTTCATGTTCTTCACCACAATAGGGACATGCTAGTTTATTTATGTATATGTATATATATATATATATATATATATATATATATATATATATATATATATATATATATATATATATATATATATATGTATATGTATATGTATATGTATATGTATATGTATATGTATATGTATATGTATATGTATATGTATATGTATATGTATATGTATATGTATATGTATATGTATATGTATATGTATATGTATATGTATATGTATATGTATATGTATATGTATATGTATATGTATATGTATATGTATATGTATATGTATATGTATATGTATATGTTTATGTATATGTATATGTATATGTATATGTATATGTATATGTATATGTATATGTATATGTATATGTATATGTATATGTATATGTATATGTATATGTATATGTATATGTATATGTATATGTATATGTATATGTATATGTATATGTTTATGTATATGTATATGTATATGTATATGTATATGTATATGTATATGTATATGTATATGTATATGTATATGTATATGTATATGTATATGTATATGTATATGTATATGTATATGTATATGTATATGTATATGTATATGTATATGTATATGTATATGTATATGTATATGTATATGTATATGTATATGTATATGTATAGTATATGTATATGTATATGTATATGTATATGTATATGTATATGTATATGTATATGTATATGTATATGTATTAGTATATGTATATGTACCCCCCCCCCCCACCCCCCCCCCCCCCCACCCCCCCCCCCCCCCACCCCCCCCCCCCCCCACCCCCCCCCCCCCCCACCCCCCCCCCCCCCCACCCCCCCATTATCTTTGTTATCTATTTAAGGTTTAAATTTAGTGAATACTGTGGTTGTGGAATTATTTGGACGATTGCATACTTTAATGTCATACTTTTTTAACATATTATTTATTTTCTCAGACAGTTGAGGTATATACTCCATACTAACATAATTGTCATGATTGTTTTGTGTGTTTCTATTTCCTTTGTTATTATAAATTTGATGAATTCTTTTCTTGATTATAGGTTCATAAAATTCACTTGGATAGCCATTATCAGTTAATACGTTTTTTATTTCATTTAAGTTTTCAGGTCTAAATTGTCCGTGTGATAATTTAATGGCCCTATCTGTAAGAGCAATAATGACACTTTTTTTGTATTTTCTTGGTACTAAGGAATTATAATTTAAATACCTCTCTGTCCAGGTGTTTTTGTTGAACCAATTAGTGATTACTGTACTATCATTATTCTTTATTAGCGAGATGTCTAGAAAATTAATTTTATTTTTTTGTTTCCAATTCTATTGTAAATTTTAGTTTGTCATGGAAAGAATTGAAAGCATTTACTAGTTCTTGTGTAAGTTCTTTTCTTATTGCACTAATACAATCATCGACATATCTTTTTAAAAAATATGTTTTGTTTTTTAAGTTTCCTAGAACATTTTGTTCGAGTTCTTCCATAACCAAATTAGCTACCGTTGATGAAATGGGTGACCCCATTGCTGTTCCAAAAACTTGTGAGAAGAATGAGTCGTTATATGTGAAATATGTAGATTTAAGGCAGAATTCAAAAGCTTCTTTAAATTCTTCTTTTTGAAGATCTGTGTTTAACTTTATGTTGTTCCATTTTTTTTCTATTATTTGTAAAGCAAGATCTATTGGTACATTTGTGAACAGGGAGACAACATCTAGTGATATCAATATAAAGTTTTCAGGAATTTTCATATTTTTTATGAAATCATGGAAATGCCATGAATCTTTGATATGGTGTTCCGTTTTTCCAATAACTTCAGCAATTGAACACGATAAGTATTTTGATAAGTTATATGTTGGTGAATTGGTGTGTTAATTTGCCACAATGGACATGCACCATATATATATGGGTTACCAAAATTACATAAAGAAAATATTCTTTGCCGACCAATTGTTAACACATGTAATTCACCAACATATAACTTATCAAAATACTTATCGTGTTCAATTGCTGAAGTTATTGGAAAAACGGAACACCATATCAAAGATTCATGGCATTTCCATGATTTCATAAAAAATATGAAAATTCCTGAAAACTTTATATTGATATCACTAGATGTTGTCTCCCTGTTCACAAATGTACCAATAGATCTTGCTTTACAAATAATAGAAAAAAAATGGAACAACATAAAATTACACACAGATCTTCAAAAAGAAGAATTTAAAGAAGCTGTTGAAATCTGCCTTAAATCTACATATTTCACATATAACGACTCATTCTTCTCAAAAGTTATTGGAACAGCAATGGGGTCATCCATTTCATCAACGGTAGCTAATTTGGTTATGGAAGAACTCGAACAAAATGTTCTAGGAAACTTAAAAAACAAACCATATTTTTTTAAAAGATATGTCGATGATTGTATTAGTGCAATAAGAAAAGAACATACACAAGAACTATTAAATGCTTTCAATTATTTCCATGACAAACTAAAATTTACAATAGAATTGGAAACACAAAATAAAATTAATTTTCTAGACATCTCGCTAATAAAAAATAATGATGGTACAATAATCACTAATTGGTTCAACAAAAACACCTGGACAGATAGGTATTTAAAATATAATTCCTTAGTACCAAGAAAATACAAGAAAAGTGTCATTATTGCTCTTACAGATAGGGCCACTAAATTATCACACGGACAATTTAGACCTGAAAACTTAAATAAAATAAAAAACATATTAACTAATAATGGCTATCCAAGTGAATTTTATGAACCTATAATCAAGAAAAGAACTCATCAAATTTATAATAACAAAGGAAATAGAAACACACAAAACAATCATGACAATTATGTTAGTATGGAGTATATACCTCAACTGTCTGAGAAAATAAATAATATGTTAAAAAAGTATGACATTAAAGTATGCAATCGTCCAAATAATTCCACAACCACAGTATTCACTAAATTTAAACCTTAAATAGATAACAAAGATAAAACACACACCGTATATAAGGTAAATTGCAAAGAATGTGATGCTTGTTATATAGGAAACACAAAGCAATATCTACATAAACGAATGTATGAACATAAATATTTCATCCAGACAAACAAAAAATGTACTGCATTAGCCAAACATGCAATTGAAAAAATACACCAATTTGACCTAAATAACCCCGAAATTCTGACAGAAGAAAAAAATCATTATAAAAGATGTATTTTAGAAATGATAAATATTCAAAAGGAAGAAATGAAAACAATAAATTCAAGAACGGACATCGAAGAATTTGGTAAAATATATCATAATATTTTACGTGAGACATAATATTAGGAAGAAAGAAGCAGGGAAAGGGTGAAAAAAATGTATACACGCTCCGAGAAGAATCAATCGTCGAACCGATAACAAAACCGAATTTTTGTACAGCCTGGCATATTTCACTTTGAATATTATAATTCAGTATATATTTGTATTTGAGAATGGCTTAATAGCCGAAACGCGTAATATATTTACCTAGAAAGTTTTAATATTAATAAATGACCTCATACCAGTATAAATATTATTTAATATATATATAATATATAATATATATATTTATGTATATATATATATATATATATATATATATATATATATATATATATATATATATATATATATATATATATATATATATATATATATATATATATATATATATATATATATATATATATATATATATATATATATATATATATATATATATATATATATATATATATATATATATATATATATATATATATATATATATATATATATATATATATATACATATATACCGGGTGTCCACGGAAGGTGGCTCGAATCTTAACTTCTTTTTTTCAGAGATAATGAAATAAAATTTAAAGGATCTGTTTGATGCATAAAACTGCATTTTTTGACAAGTAACTCAACTTCATGCAGCTGCCGGTTTCACCGGTAGTGACATAAACTTTCGATTTTCAAATAGGACACCGGGTATATTTTCAGTTTTTATGTCTCCATATGTTATTTCGAATATAACCATGTATCATTTGTTACTTTTTGTAACCTTTTTTTCATTTTTTTTTCGAAATGAATTTTCATTCTAGAGGGCTATGGATGCGTTCAAATAACTAATTTCGGTCTTAAAATGTATGTTAAAATACAACTTCACTGTTTTTGATCAAAATGTTCCAGCTATGTGAAGTTTAATTTTAAAACTTTTATTAATAATTTTTTTCAAATAACAACATGGTGGCTTGTCGGGTTAAAAAAAAAATTTATAACGATTAATTTGATACCGCACTCTAATTATTAGCTTGAAAGAAAACTTCCGATAAAAACCTGAAATCCCATTACCTCAGAACTTTCTTTAAATGAAGAATCTTATTGAGATTAAAATAACATTTGAAATCATCGAGTAGCCTGTGACCAACACAACTGAAACAAAGTCACGCCCACAAATCTACGTCCCTGGACGGCAAACAGGGGTATTTTAGGATCGAAATTATTTATTTGAACGCATCTATAGCCCTCTACAATAAAAACTTATTTCGAAAAAAAAATTTAACAACGGTTACAAAAAGTAGCAAATGATATATTATTGTATTCTTAATGTCATATGGAGACAAAAAAACTGAAAATATACCAGGTGTCCCATTTAAAAATCGAAAGTTTATGTCACTTCCGGTGAAACCGGAAGTTGCATGAAGTTGAGTTACTTGTCAAAAACGTAGTTTTATGCATTCAACAGATCCTGTAAATTTCAATTCATTTTCTCCGAAAAAAAAAATGTTATAGGGGCGAGCCACCTTGCGTGGACACCCGGTATATATATATATATATATATATATAATATATATATATATATATATATATATATATATATATATATATATATATATATATATATATATATATATATATATATATATATATATATATATATATATATATATATATATATATATATATATAATTATTCATTCGAATTGTTGTTGCCTGTGAACTATTTCTAATCTTTTGATAATTATTAGCAATAAAAGGCTTGTTGAATCTCAAAAAACTCGATTTTATTAAAAAGTTGACCTTTCGCCACGACATTCGTGGCTTTATCAAAAAGTTTTGATAAAGCCACGAATGTCGTGGCGAAAGTCAACTTTTCAATAAAATCGAGTTTTTTAAGATTCAACAAGCCTGTTATTGCAAATAATTATCATGAGATTATATATATATATATATATATATATATATATATATTATATATATATATATATATATATATATATATATATATATATATATATATATATATATATATATATTTATATATATATATATATATATATATATATATAGAACAGGATTGAAATGATCAATAATTTTATTTGATTCGAGGACCAGCTAGTAGAAATCTAGCAGTTTAATTTAGTATCTTTATCGTGTGAAAGGTTATAATTGGAAATGTCATACAAATTTCAGTCTTACTTTCAATAAGTAATCGGTATTACTGTTTCAAATTTGTTGTCGCCGGACGAAAAATTCATTGTATTTTGTAGTTCTATCTATTCTCAGTTCAGTATTCAACGAAATCAATTAATTTTATAATAAAATAGCACTTCTGGTTGAAAAATACTCATACTAATATGAAGCTGGTAGAATTTTATAAGAACAGTCACTTTTTTATTACAGCAGAAATTGTGAAATTTTGATACTCAGGTTCAGAACACCTAAGAAATAAATTCCAATTTAAGTAGTGAATTATTTTGAAATTGAATTTAGCAGTCTGAGCAAGGTAGTATTGCTCATCACATCTCAACAAAGTATAATGAAATTTATTTCGATTCAATAATACATCTATCCGTACCTAATTCATAAGATAAAAAACAACTTCCAATTTCAACATTTTAGTTTAGTTCGATGTTAATAACAGGCACCCCATATTGTCCTTATTGCACAAGTCAATCTTTTTTCCAGTTGATATAATGTATAAATTTATTGGTTTTTCATAGTTTACAATGAGATTATTTTATGAAATTATTTGCTCATGAAAAAGTAACTTTGATTGAAGTTTTTGTATATGGATGAATATGATGTGATGTAGGTGATTCACAGAAATATTTTGGTGAATTATCGATTTGTATAAAGAATATAAAAATATATTTAATATATTAAAAATATATTGAATATATTAAAAATATTATTGTATTGATATGAAATTGTTATTAGAAATTGGATCATGAGTAATAAAATTTGTAAACCATGATGATAAAAATTTATATTGAATGAATGGAATATTGCATAATGAAAATGATTAATTGACAATATGTACCGGGTGCATATTTATAGATGCTATTTTTTTTCGACGCCAGAGTGTTGAAATCAAATAGGTTTTGTAAAACTTCAAGTCAATAATTGTAGACCAGCGGTAAGGTGAACCGCCTTATACCGTTTGTAAACCGAGGATTGTGGGTTCGAGTCTCACCTTGCTCTTGGGTGTTGTGTATGTCCAGAATTTAGTGGTTATAGATTTTAGAGAAATTGTTGGGTAATGTGCATCGTTCACAAGCCCATTGGCCGTTCGGAACCAGCGTTAAACTGTAGGTCCCTCGAGTTAAAAAAAAAAAACTTCTGCAGAAAGAGCTATGTAACTCGCAAACCCTCATGCATATAGATAGTCGATCCCAGGAAATGAATATCACAGATACGATGGCTTTGATGTAACAATAAATGCTTTTTTTTCAACGAGATCAACTCTGTCGAAATCCGGTCAGTCGTTCAGGAGATACAGCTGTTCATTCAAAAAAAAATTGTATCACCCCGCACTACCCTTATTTCAATAGATACTTTCAAAAGTGTTGAATAAAATTTACTCGAATGAGGCTTAGCTCAAGAAAGGAAATTATTTTGTGATACATTTAATAGATGTATTTCAGAGAAATATCACTTTGAAAATTTTAGATGGCGGTTACGCCCCCTGGCGGCCATCTTAGAAACCTGAAAATAATTTTCAAGATTTTCGATTAGCCACTTTAGTTATGATATTTTTTACCGCGAGTCTCTACGATCAATAGATTAGGAAATACAGCACTTAGCATTCTTATCTATTGTGTATATCTATATTGTACAAATTTTTATTTGTGTAGGAGTTTCAATGTTTAGTGCAGTTTCGACCGAATCTTTCTTCATTTCGTTGTATATTCTTATCATCAATTTTATGGAATAATAGCCATGTACAGAAATACGATAATATTGAATAGATTCTATAAGTTTACAGAACTAATTGAGTGCACCAAATATACGATGTGAAATGCAGATTTCCTTTCCTCTATTTTTTTTTGAAATAAGTATACATTAAAAATTCAAAGAAGATTTGCAGAAATGTAGGTGACTTGTGAAACGTGAACTCAAAAATGCAAATATGCGTGAAAATTTCTTTCTTGAGTTGATCGCAAATCTGGACACCTTGCCAGCAAATATTATTTTTTTGTATCGATGTCGCTTTCGATGAATTAGAATCTGTTTAGTAGGTATTATTATTATTTTGATAGTAAAATGATACATTTTTCATCTCAACTATTCAATCTTCATATTCTCAGAATTGTGATATTTTTTAATTCATGAAAAAGCTATGGCTGACAGTATTTATAAGTAAGAAATGGAAAAATATGAAACTTTATAAAGAAATAAAAACTAACTTTTCACAGCTTGAAATAAAAATCTATTGAGTAAACGCGTTTCGTCATAACATTGACTTCATCTCGTACTAAATTATGCTATTGCAAAACAATCTTTTCATACGAAAAATTGAATATAACAGAGGGGTTCCAAGACAAAATAAATAACACTAAGTAATTATTTAGATTAAGGAGAGGTGAAGGGTCGTTAACTAAGTTTTCGGAATTTTTATATTTATTGATGTATAGGGATTCCAAACAGTTGGTTTTGTGGAGACTATTTTCTAACTGTAATATATTATAATTGTGATTGAAGGTCTGGCTTTCTGGAATAAGATGCCACGCATAATTAGAGTTATTCTAGATTTCATTGCTTTCTTAGTTATGAATATGAACTTTCACCAAGTAAACGCCAGTTCAATTCGAAATATAAAACCATTTTAGTTTCTTAAATATTTATAACCGTGGTTCACTTATCATCTTGGTTTCAGCACTAGGGTTGTATCATTAGTAACCTCATATGAATACATAATTCGAATGTTCGCAGGAGTATAGTTCATTATAGTCCCCACAAATGAAAATGAAATTGAAGAAAAAAGAAGTAATAAGTGTGAATAACTGTTTCAATATAGAATGAAATTTCGAGACTAAATTCTATTGAGTTTTTTCTATTAGCTGCGCCTCATCAAGAAAAGACATATATGTATTAACACTGAATGAAAATTATTGAATCTTGAAAAATATAAACTGGCTTTGTACGTGAAATGAAATTCAGGATGTTACTATTAAAATAAATTTTTCAAGAAACTCGTTGAACTTTCGACTTTTCCGCTTTAATGTTGATCAACTTTATGAATATTCAATAATATGAGAAGAAGTTGACTTTACATATATGGACATTCTGAATAAAAAGCAAACAACCTTTATTCCGAAACTATAATACATATATATATATATATATATATATATATAACTAACTATATATATATATATATATATATATATATATATATATATATATATATAATATATATATAGATATATATATATATATATATATATATATATATATATATATATATATATATATATATATATATATATATATATATATATATATATATATATATATATATATATATATATATATATATATATATATATATATATATATATATATATATATATATATATATATATATATATCTTATAAATCTTCGTCAGATATCTTAAATCATCAATAAATCACCGATAAATCCTTATAAATTTCAAGCCAGTGGCAACACTGCCTGCAGCCTCGGTGTCTGCGGGCAGTGTTGCCAGTATAAATTAGGCAGATAGAAGTCGAGAGGAGCAAGGCGTATGCGTAATACATAAATAGCTGATCTAAATTCTTAGTAAAACCTCGTATATCCTCAATAAATCACCGTAAATTCTCAGTAAATCACCGTAAATCCCCAATAAATCACTAAATCCTCGATAAATCACCGTAGATACTCGTAAACTTGTATTAAATCATCGTAATTCATTCATGTTGTACACCATAAATCACCAGATATTGACCCCTCGTATATATATATATATATATATATATATATATATATATATATAAATATAAAATATTTTCAATTATAAGTAAAACATTCTGTACCTACATATATATAGATCCTTCCTACGCAAGTTTGAATATTGCAGTTTCAGCATTTTAGTTTTAAAAAAAACCATGTTGACATTTAGTAGGTATCCGTAACTATACGAAAACTTCAACAAAACCTTGGCAAGAATATTCTCAATCACCTTGGAGAATTAAGTGGCTAGACTGATATGCTTGTTAATATCTATCCTACTGTCTCTTCTTTTTTTTTGTGAAGAGACCGGAAAATGCAGTTATGAAAAGAAATTTATGGTTTTAACCTCGGAAAGAGGGTGTATCTCATATACACCTTAGGCGCTTCCCTCATATTACTATAGTAATATTTCAATATGAAATTTAGTCTTATTTATAATTCGAACTAGTATTTTGCTATTGTTGAAAATGGTTTCAATTTAGAATAGATTTTTGATACAAATTTGATATTTCACTCTGTATGTATGTCCATAACAACTATAAGTATAATTTAATGACAAGAAATAATTGATGAAATTGATTAATGTTAAACAATTGAATGATGAAAATTTGTAAGTTTACGATCACTTCAATCATAGTGTTGCCTTAAAGGGTAGATCCCATTTGCATATAATGACGTTCTGCTAGATGAATACATACTCTATTTATATCTGAAGACTCACGCAATAGTAAAAAATTGTAGCTCAAATGAATATCAAGAAGACTCTTATATATACTGACAACTGAAGACGTTGGTAAGGTATGTTCAATTCTATCTAGGGCAAATAGATTTTTCGTATCATTTTAATCCACTCCTCAGATTTTTATCAATCCTTAGTAAACATTTGAACGATAATGAACACATTGAACTTTTCCCATGTTTGGTGGCTCCATAGTTCAGTGGTCAGTGCGTTGGGGTACTAAACAGAAGATCGATGGATCGAATCCCGGCCGAACCAACGAATTGATGCGGAGCCACCTTTAGGCAATGGCAAACCATCGAGCAGTATTCTGCCTAGTGAAGCCTCTCTGTAAAGACGTTCGGAACCGTCGTAAAACTGTAGGTCCTTTCTATTCGTGTATCGCTATATCACGCACAGCACGAGTAGTTTTAGAGAGGTCGCCACACCCTTAACCGGGTACGGCACCACAAGAAGAAGAAGATATTTGAAAAAAGCACGATTGAATGACACTTATTAGGTAATAAAAAATTTTTAATCATCGCAGATCCTCAATAGCTCATTATGTTTTCTCTGCCATAGATATGAGCAAGAAGAAGAGAAGCCCAATTAGAGATTCCTGAGGTATCTACGCCTGGTTGGAAAAAATTGTTGAGACCAAAAGTTTTGTTCTTTGACGGTTATAGATCATACAGAAATAGAACTACGAAGCCAGTCCAAGAAAAATCTTCTAGAATCGAGACTGTATAATTATCTCAACAACAATTATATAAACTCAGATATCTTAAAATTGCTTCGATATGAAATCATGTTGATTGTCTGCATATGGATATAACTCAAAAAACTAACTATTTGATTGTATACTATCCTTCGAAAAACTTCAGTGAATGCACTAAGAATTGAAATATATATTGAGATAATTGGCTATAATACCAGCTTGATTTTTCAATAAAATAGGGACTATTACATCTGTTTTCAATAGTTCAAAAAATTTTCGATTGGCGACAGACTAATTTATAAAATACGCCAAATGATCAATAATAAGTTAAAGATAGTCCAGTGACCAGCCGTTTTCCCTTGGAATTTTGAGAATCAAGGTCGATTTCCTTGAAAATTGAAATTTAGGTAGTATTTATAATGTTATTCAAAATCTATAATGTGCCGAAGTGTGCTTTTGCCTTAGGGGTGAAAGCTGCCCCTTATAGGGGATGAAAATAATTTTAATCAAAGTAACATCAGAAATTGATAAATTAACTAATTTTGAGCAACTTTTGTTCCATAAAGTTTTTTTGTAAAGTTGATAATTTTTGAGTTATTAACGATTGAAACTGTGCAATTTTCATTGAAAAAACGCATGTTAAACAGTTTTTCACGAATAACTCAAAAAATTTTCATTTTATCGAAAAAATTATTTGAAACAAAAATAAAGCTAATAAAATATTAAAGATACTCGTTTTTGAATGACCTTTGTGAACCCAACAACGTCTGAGTTATTACTCGTTGAAGAATGGTTATTTTTCGGGAAACCCAAAATTGAAAACTTTAAACCTGAAATAATTTGAAAATAGTGAAATTTTTGAGTAAAACTCAAGAGTCCCTTTTCAAAGTACAAGAAAAAAATTAGTTTCATACAAAAGTCTTTTTATAAGAATTGACTGACTTATAACAAAAATAAATTCAATTTTTTAAAATTTTTTTTAAAATTTAACACTTACTCCCTCGTCATGGCCACCCTAAATGTAATTAATCGTAACCCACTTTCAATTATTTTAACTTAAGTGTTATTTATATGATCCATGTGATTTGACTTGTTTGGAATGCTTAATTCATAAAAAATTGTTGATTGAATTGAAAATCACATTTTCGTAATTTTGAAAAAAAATTAATTTTTCTCAAATAAACCAAAAACATTTCATGAAATAAAAAACTGTTCCTTTTGTTAATTGTAGGGTTTTTTTCCTTAAAATGTTGATATTTTTTTGAGCTTTGTATCATGAAAATTGAACGAGATATGTTGGCTCAAAGTTTGCATTCGCGTATCAATTGCGGCTCATCCAAGCCCTTTGAGGTGAACCCTTTTCAAATGAAAGATTAAAAAAACGTGGTTTCAAATACCCTGAAATTCCCAACAGAATGTTACTTTTGAAAATATTATAACTCAAAAAATGAGGGAGTAATCGTCGAAAAACCAACTTTTTAAAGTTTTAATTTCAGAGCAAAATTCCGCTTCACTGGCATATTCTTCTGAAAGTATAAATTGAATATACAAACAGATTTGATACTATTTTCTCACAGCTTCACTGGATGTGACTCAACTTCTGCCTTCTTCAATAAAGGTAAAAAAAGATTTATCGACATTTTAGAAAAACGTTCCGAAGTAAGAGAAAAGGCGAAGATTTTTTATAATAGTTCTTCAACGCTTGAAGATATTTCAGAAGCCGGTAGGTACTGTACCGAAATGTTGATTAGACTTACTAAAGACAATATAAATTGAATACATTGAAACGTGTTACAAACTTGTCTTAATACCTCGAACAAATCAGATATAACTCATTTATTAATTTAACCACTAAAAAAAGGCTGTTAGATTTTCATCTCTTGTCCCAATAGTTGGTGCTTTCAATGAGCACATAATATGGCTGGGTAACAAAAATATTAATTATTTTGATTGGGGTTGGATTAAAATTCACGAAATTTTGCATCCAATCAAAAACCAAAATGAACCGGCACCTGAGGAGCGTTTGCAAATGATATTTTGTAATTGCAAAAAGGGATGCGGTTCAGCGTGCGGTTACTAACGAGTAGGCATATTTTACAATGCAATATGCAGAACCTGTAGTGAAGATACTTGTCTAAACAGGACACCAGTTTTAGACCAAGAGGAAGATGTGGATACCGAGAGCGACGAGGAAACGAAAAACTATATTGAGTACAAATAAATTTTTCACTCATTATTACTGCAAAAAAACCGCAATATTTATATTTTTGGTCACAAAGGGTGACTTTTATAAGGGTTGTGTTTAAAAATCGACAAGAGTTATATCACTGATGAAATATTCTCGATTCACTATTAATGCACTCCTGAATCATTTCTTATTGTGAAAAAATCGTTGAGATTACTTTTCAACAATTCATATTCTCAGGAGAAGGCTAGTAAGGGTTGAAGTGTCTCAGAAAATGATAATTTGTTTCAAATAGAGTATAATAATTCAATATGACGCAATTTTCAAGTATTTCAAGTTATACATACCTTTAAAACTAGTTTCAGAAATTACTACCATCAGGGGATGATTTGAAGGGGTTGCATCTGTCTGATTAATGGTAAACTTGTTTGAGTATAACAATAGATCTACAAATTATTTATTTCAACTTTCTTTCAACTAAATACATGCTTAAATCTACGATTTTGTAGTTTTTTGCGATAAGGGGTAGTTTTCACCCCTAAAAAGTAAAAAGCACATTTCGGCAGAGTATAGATTTTGAAGAGGAGGGTAAGAAGAGCTCAATTCCAAATTTTTATCAAAATCGGTGTTGAATCTCAAAATTCCACGGTTTTACAGTTTCTTACCGCTGGTGACTGGACTAAGAGCCTTAACATAGTATATACCGGAATTCTTTTTGTTTTTCAACACTTGTTTTGCATGTCGGATAGGTACTGTACAAATTTGTAATCTCGAGTTTCCGTAATAATCAATTAAGCTCTTTTACATGTTCAATAGTTACCAAATGGTACAAATATTATCTGTATTTGATTGAACTGATTCATCGATATGTGAGTTAAAGGAAAATGAACAATACATTCATAACCAAAATAACGAGCAAATAATGTAAAAGTGTTTTTGAAATGAATTCAGACATGTAATTAAGTACATGTTTTCATTCAATAGAATATAATTTATTTTACTGAATGAAAATATGTACTTAATTACATTTCTGAATTCATTTCAAAAAACACTTTTCCATTATTTGCTGGTGATTTTGGTTATGAATGTATTATTTATTTTATCGCATTTCATTGAGATATCAGTTATATTATAACTGATATCTCAATAAAATGCGTTACATGCCCATTTTCATGTTAGAGTTTGTTGAAAATCTATTATTCACTCCGGATATTTCATATTGCTATTGCTATAAAGATTTTAGCTATCGGGTGGTGATTTGTACATTACATCAGCCTCAATTAGACAAAATACAAAAGTATTTTGAGAAATATATCTCATTAAGATGAGAACGAATGAACATATTACACAAAATATTCAGATATCAATTCTTAAATTACTGAACTCTATCAAATGGCTCGTTTCTAATAAATTAATATTCATATCAAAATTTCATTCAAGTGATCTGGAATGTGTCGAAGTTTGAAATATTATGAAGTTATTCGTAATTATTCAGACTATGATATTTTGCAATATATTCAATTTCATATTGTTTTAGGAAACCGGATTAATTATTCAAGAAAATGTCAAATTCTTGCTGATTAGTATTCAATTCAAATAAGCTGAAGTAATATAAAAGCGTTAGTAAACATCGAATAATGTAGAACCATTTTTACTCTCAACTCTACAAGATGATCAAATACGTAAGTGCTTCAAATTAAATTATATATGATGATACATTAAGTACTTATGAAATCAACATTTAATTTTTTTCAGGTTTGCCTTTTTGCTCTCTTAGCTGTTGCTTTTGCAGAGGCACAACCTAAGGCTGGATTCCTTGCTGGTCCAGTAGTTGCCCACGTTGATCCTTACCACGGTGGTTACGCTGCTCCTTATTCCGCTAGCTGGTCCTCACCTTACAATGTTCAAGCTTATGGATATCGTTCTGGATACCATGGTGCCGTTAACCCATACAGCGCAGCTTATGGATATGCCCCATACTCTGCACACTATTCTGGAGTTTTTAATAACCTGTACAAATCAGCTCATGTATATAACCCCATTTACAATTCTCCTTATGGCTACAACTCACAACACTATGTTTATTGATTTTCGAAATATATTGAAGTTATAACTTGAAGTTCCTCTTTAATTAACAAATTTAAAGTCAGATTAAAGAAGATGGGAATGAATGAATTATTTTGGAATTATTCTTTTTTTAGAGACAAATATTTCTCAGGTTGAAAAATATTGAATATATTTTGTCCACATCATTCTGATGTGGTACATGAAACAACATTAGACACAAAGTGAGAAATTCCATAAAAACTAAAACATTTTTCAGTAACATGCACAAAGTGAGTATATGCAGATCAGCAAAATTATTGCGTTGAACAAAAAACTACATAGAGCATAACATTTTTTCTTTTCTCGAATAGCACGTACACTAATTGCTCAAATTATAGTTCCGTGAAAATTAAACAAATGTATCTAAATCTTCAACGACCTTATTTCACTTTCTAAACATCTATAAAAAGGGCTTTAAGAGTGAAAATACTTCAATAAAACGTTTTCATTAGCTTGATACTCCCTCCAAAAAATTAATGAATTTAACGATAGTTTTGTTCTGAATCAAGAAATAGCATGGATACCATGGAGAAGAAAATGAATGAATGGTATATATATATATATATATATATATATATATATATATATATATATATATATATATATATATATATATATATGTATATATATATATATGTATATATATATATATATATATATATATATATATATATATATATATATATATATATATATATATATATATATATATATATATATATATATATATATATATATACAGGGTGATTCATTAATGAGCGTAAATATTTTAAAGGGAAAATTTTGAGCTCAAATTATGAAGATCTAACCCAATTTGCTCATACAAAGTATTTCTCCTTACTGATTTACAGGGTGTTTTATTTAGACTATTAAAAATGAATTTTGTTCATTACTTGAATGCTGCTCTATATTGCTTTATGATATTTGGCAGTAAGTTAAAGTATTCTGGGACACATCAAATAATAGTAAAGAAGACTTTCTCGCTATCACCAGTGGCGTACGACAGGGGCACAAGAAGAGTTCTTGTTTCCTAAATTATACGCCACTGGCAGAATTGTCATTTTAGTATAATTTTTCGATTTTCCAATATTTTCTCTGTAAATAAGGCACTCTTGTTCCGTAACGCTAGAGCCACTATTTTTCGAGATATTCAACGTTGAACATATGGCTGCGCAATTCTTTTAATTTATATGTACGAGTCTGTCGGTGTTTTTTTGTCATACGATTGCATGTATTACGTAAAATAAACATTATTAGGTAATTCTTTCAATTTATATCAATATTCACAAACAATCTAAAACAGAACGACCACAAAAATATCCCAAACGATAAATACTTGCCAGGAACTATGGCAGCAAATTGTAAATTCCGCTAATTTTATTGCGAATCAGCCAAATATATTTTTCAAAGTTAGAAGATCGTTTAGCGAAAGAATGGATAATCTCATTGTGGTTAACGGAGATCACATTGAACATTTGTTGTTAATTGTTTTTAAGTTTTGCTCATAAATTTGATATTCTCCAAAAAATTGTGAAGAAGATCTTGATAATTGAGTATTTATTTTGACTTTCTTATGTAGCGCTGGACATTTTTGTAGTTGTTCTGTTTTAAATTGTTTGTTAATATTATTATAAATTGAAACAAAATACCTAATAATGATTATTTTAACTAATACATCCAATCGTATGACAAAAAACACCGACATGACTCTTACATAAAAATCAAAAGAATTGTGTAGCCATATGTTCAACGTTAAATAACTCGAAAAATAGTGGCTCTAGCGTTACGAAACAGGAGTGCCTTATTTACAGAGAAAATATTGGAGAACCGAAAAATTATACTAAAATGACAATTCTGCCAGTGGCGTAGAATTTAGGAAACAAGAACTCTTCCCGTGCCCCTGTCGTACGCCACTGGTGATAGCGAGAAAGTCTTCTTTACTATAAGTTGATGTGTCCCAAACTATTTTAACTTACTGCTAAATATCATAAAGAAATATCAAGCAGCATTCGAGTAATGAACAAATTTCATTTTTGATAATCTAAATAAAACACCCTGTAAATCAGTAAGGAGAAATATTTTGTATGAGCAAATTGGGTTAGATCTTCATCGTTTGAGCTCAAAATTTTCCTGTTAAAATATTTACACATATTAATGAATCACCCTGAGAGCGTGGACCACGACGAACTGCATCGATCGATATCTCAGAAACTGAATGTAGATAATATTTGAAATTTATGGAACTTGATAGATGTCTTGGGGCCTATACAGTTAAAATATTTTCACCTATTGGGCACTTCCGGTTATACCGGAATTAGACCATAAGTTGCTTCTTTTAAATAGGATACCCTATATGTTATTACATTTTTGAATTCTACTAAATATTCTAGGCAGATTTTATGCATCATGTCCTATACCTAAGTCTGAGCGTTTTTGATATATTTAGGTTTTTATGTCAAAAACGACGATTGCAAGCCCCAATAAAATTATTAATTATTGTTCCTATAAGGAAGCCTTTTTTACTTACTTTGGGTTAGATTCCTTGTTGAAAAGGACCTACTTGAATGGATTTTGTATCGTATGAATGGATAACTAATCATACAGAGTGTTCAAAAAATAAGATCTAAAATGAGATTGAGAAAACTGACAAAAATCACTTTTTTCAAATGGAAACCCCCATTTTTCTTATTTTGTAGTATTTAGCATTTGAATAGAAGGTAAATTCGTATGAGTTAACTATACCACAAATTTGAATTTCTCGAAATATTGCCAATTTAGTATTTTTATATGGCGATTTTGCATTTAATCGATAAACAATTAGATCTAGGATAGCCACGATCGTATTTAGTCCAATCAACGAAGGAAAAATAGAGGAAAAAATTCATGAAGAAGCCAATTTTGGCACAGTTGTAGGGGAAGCTGTTCTCAACAACATGCTAAAAGTACTGACGGGTGGGGGTGGAGCTAACGTAGGGGGGCTCTCTAATGGTCCCTTTTTTCTGTTTTTTATTAATAACTCGAAAACTACTGAGTCTAGCGAAAAAATGTTGATATACTAAATTGATCTACATAAAATTCTCTACAAAAAAGGTCTTCTACAAATTTTTGTTAGGATAAATGGTTAAGGAGATATGGAGGAAGGAAAATGAAAAATTAAAAAAAAGTTCATATTGTTAAAAATGAAATGTTCATTATTCAATATGAAATTTAATGTCTATTGTTGAAAATGAGATATTTGCAATAAAAATTATATGTTTTTTGTTAAAAATTAAATAATTGGTGTTTAAGCATGTATCTTGAATTTTAAATTTCGTCGAAATCTAAACTTTCGTCATCGACGCTGTCTTCGACGGGAGCTCCGTTCACACATAAGCCAAGGCAGCCGCAGGCACTGATGCAACTGCTTTGCGGCAACCGCAGCACACCCCACACGTGCATCGGCAAAAAATTATGTTCAAAACGGAGTCGGGTGCCACAGGGTCGTTCGTGTTCACTGGGTTAAGGATCCCATCTTCTCCCCTGACCCAACCCTATTGGATGGGTGGTATGGGGTTGCCGTGCCACTGTTGTATCTTTAAGAAAGTAATGAGAATAACGTAAGAATTCATCACAAATTAATATTTGTAATTTAAAGAAAGCAGTATTCAAAACCATATGTAAATGGATTTACCTGTAGATATACTCTGAGCGAGTGTTGCTTATAAGCTCCTCTGGTAGGAGGAAGAGTAGCCATGTCTGATTTGGGCTTCACTGACGCTTTCAAAAATGCCGAGTATCGATGTTCGTGCTTTATATACAGCCGAGACATATATGTCTCGCCAGCCTGTGCAATATCCTCAGGTGATGCTGAGGGTTCTGTGAATATTGCTGAAATATCTTGGGTGAGTACAGGATTGTCGATGAAGAGCTTAGCGATTGGAAGTTTTTGAAGTTGTCGCACCGAAAACAACTTGGTCTCCACTAGAGCTGTGCCAAAGCATTGTGCTTTGTGCTCGTGAAAGTACTCGGAGCCCTTTTGTGCTCCCGAGCACTGTGCTTCCGAGCCCTTTTCAAAAGCAGTGCTTAGTGCTTAGTAATTGAAGTCCTTCAACAAAAGGATTTGTGCTTAGTAATCCCAAAAGTGCTCCCGAGCACTGAAGTGCTCCCAAGCACTTCTGCGGATTACTAAGCACTAAGCCCTGAGCCAAACTTGTCGTAACACGAATATGCGTATGCGGCGGCGCTATGATCGTGTGTTGATATCATTCCAGTGATAAACATCTCACGTTAGTGTCAAGTCAATAAAAAAATTATTTATAAAATACAACACCCTCCTTCCATCAAGTGCTCCTGTTGAAAGACTGTTTTCATTTGCGTCTATAGTAAATGCACCAAGATGTCATGCTCTGAGTGACAGGAATTTCGAAAACTTAGTTTTATCAAAAGCTAATGGGGATGTTTGAATTTTTTTTCATTTTGATGAGTTGTACACCATTACTTATATGTTACTTGTATGTAGTCAATACATTGAATGAAAATTTTGGATTTTTTTATGGGCATGGAACTCAACTATCTAAAACGCATAGTTTTTTCAGTACCTATATTCTGATGAAATATAAATATCAAGCATGAGATTTTTAATATGAAATATTGAATCTTTCAATACTCTATGCTTTCCATAAGGGTTTCTCCTATTTTATATATTAATCATCCCTTAGGTGATTAAATACTAATACTAAGATTGTACGCAGGTCCTTTTTGATCCTATTTTCAATAAAATCTGTGTTATTTAGCTAATATCAATTTTCGTAGGTCACAGATTACAGAAGCATATCTTGTGTCTGTATTATTTAAATTTAAATGTATCTATGATCAAAAATGGCGTGTGAGAATGCCTATGCTTATAGTTATTTATGTATCAAGGGAGTTATAAGGATGTTAACTACAGAGGTCAACAGATTTAACCCTCTCCGTACAATGTACGATTTTTCTGAGAATTTAGTGGAATTCCAATTTTCAATTAGATCTTTCCCTGAACCTCTCTTCGAGCAAAATGACGGACAAGAACAATGGAATCTACAGAACCCCATTGAAAATTTTCTGCTCTTTTCAAATATCTCAATCAAATCCCAAAATTTTAATATACAGGGTGTTGAATCTCCGCTTGGAAGAAGTCCAATAATTTTCAAATACGGACCTGGAGTTTTCTGGAAATTTAAATATATATATCGGTCGACCTGTGGAAGTGAATCCTACGTTCCAAATATCAACCGACTATGCTGGTTGATTCAAAAGTTATGAGGAATTAAAATTTTTGGTGCATAAACTCAGTTATGGAATTGATTACACCTATCATATATCGATTTTTTGGACTCGCCTAGGATAGCTCTAGCTCAGGTTGTCGTAGATATGTTCATTTACCAATGAAACTCCCTGTATAGTTCTGTACCAGCTCATAGTGAGCATCGAATTTGTAACACCCTGTGCATCTCTTCTCACCCGTCAATAATCACATACTCATATGCCAGCCTTCAATTATTTCTTTATCGATTAAAATAACCTCAATTTCAACAATTCCTAAAAAAGTACTTAGGGCTTAGTGCTCGAAATGTCAAATTACTTTCACAAAGTGCTTAGTAATCGCAAGCCTTTTGTAAAAATAAATGCTTGGTGCTCGAGACCGAGAGCCTTTTTTTACAAGTGCTTAGTGCTTAGTGCTCGAAGCACTATTCTTCAGTGCTCGTCACAGCTCTGGTCTCCACATTTCCACGGCCAGGCTTCATGAAATACATATCGATTGATGATGGTGCCAATCCAATGAGGAGAACTATCAAATCAACATCCTCCCTAACTATTACTACAGTTGCATGTAAAGCAGCTTTTTTCCAATCCGCACCTCACAATAGTTCAGTCAGCATCCCCTGAAGCAATAATTGTTTCAATCCCAGCTGCTGTCATTTTCCCGCTGAGCAAGTGAATCAGCCTTGTTTTGTTCCTTTCATTAGCAAGAAAATGCTCCTGTTGAACTGTAATGGTCGTGATTTCATGAAAGTTGATGTCAACAGAAGAGCCCTATTCGCTTCTGCTCCGCTCGTTTTGTGCTATTGACATCACTGTAACCATCAAAAACCACCGTACAATTTTCACCGTAATATTTCTGTACATAAGCAATGTACTGATGGCAGATTGAAGAAACGTAGGAGGACTGTTTTCACTTCATGCGGTGGAGAAGGAAACCAACATCTACTACATTGGTTCTCTGGATGAGATCGAGAGTTGCGTTGTCACCTACTGGCAAAACATCATACAGAGATGATATTTTCCCTTTTCGCATTCCACCCTCGTTGAATAGAGCCAGTGTATATGGAGTTAATTCATATGTCAAAAGCTCTGCTACATCTTTGTCATTCTTTTTTGCTATGAGAGTTCGTTGGAAAATTGTCAGAGGATTAATAGTAACTTTCTCACCATTGATATTAATAGTTCTGCTCATACTGGCTATTGACAAAACCACATTCTTTTTCGATTGCTTCATGTCACAATAAAAAAGAATATGGAAAAATTATGAATCAATAATGATAATTAAATCATATTTAACTTGTTATTATATATATTTAAGTCTTAGGTTTGTGCTACTTCTAAGGCGTCTATATTTTGACTACATATTATATTAGAGTATGTATTTTAGGCAGGACGATCTATCTGACAGTCTCAGCACTGGTCGTTGGTGGCGTCAAAATATCTCTTAAAATAGAAAGCCCCTAAAAAAATCACATCCCACTTATTTAGTCCCTGAATTTGGGGGGAACTCCTAAGTTGGGATCCCTGGACGAGCACCTGCATTGGTTTGGCAGGGCTGGTAGAGACGCTAGCCCAGACAATCCAAAAATTCTCTCCTACTGTAGGCTCCAACGACGCACATAACACTGTGTTCCCTATGTAGACAAATCTTCAGTTATATTAATGATTACACGTGAACGCACTCAATTAACGAAGCAATAAAAATTTCATTATTTTCAACAATAAACATTTAATTTCTAACGATGAAAACGTTTTTTTTTTCAAATTTTTCATAATCCCTCCTCCATATCTCCTCAACCATTGATTCTAACAAAAATTTGTAAGAAAACTTTTTTGTAGATAAATTTATGTAGATTAATTTAGTATATAAACATTTTTTCGCTAGACTCAGTAGTTTTCGAGTTATTGATAAAAAATAGAAAAAAGGGACCATAAGAGAGCCCCCACCGTTAGCTCCAACCCCACCCGTCAGTACTTTTAGTATGTTATTGAGAACACCGCCCCCTACAAATAGGCCAAAATTGGCTTCTGCATGATTTTTTTCCGCTCCTAGGTCTTTTTTTGTCTTCGTTGCCTGGACTAATGTGACATTTCAAATCATCGTAATGGCACCCCGGTTAAATTAAACAAACAAAGAAATTTAAGGTTATTTATTATTTATGGACAATGTGATGGAAGTTATTTCAAGAACATGTGATACATTTGCGACCCGATATCCTCATAAACAAAAACCATCACCAAATACTGTTAAACGAATTATAGAAACCTTCAAAAATTTTGGATCCGTAAAGGCAAAAGTGTACAAAAAGAAACCAGTTATTAACAATGAAAATATTGATATAGCAATTTTGGGATATTTTGAAGCATATGCAACAAAATCTTCAAGGCAGGTAGCATTAGAATCAGGCTTATCTACATCGTCAGTTCTAAGAATTTTACGGAAACACAAATATCATCCCTATGCATTTTCATTCGTGCAGCATTTAAATGAAACGGATTTTCCAAGAAGAATGGAATTCTGTGAATTCATACTACTTCGGTCACAAGAAATTTTTTTTTTTGGATAATATCATTTGGACCGACGAAGCCAAATTTACAAAAAATAGTGTTTTTAATCGACGTAATTGCCATCATTGGAGCGACAGAAATGTACACCCATTTAGGGAACACTTTTTTCAAGAATCGTGGCAATTTAACGTTTATCGTGCAGTAAGAAATGACGGCATTATTTGCCTACAACTTTATCAAGAGAAATTGAATCGTAAGTTAGGTTTTTTTGAGTACCTCTAATAAAAAACACATATTTTAACTTACAGGAGACCGAAATCTCAATATCTTGCGGAATTTTGAAGTTGATTATTTAGACAACTTGCCCCTGGCTGAACTTCAAAACCTTTTCTACCAACATGATGGGGCACCTCCACATAATGCCCATTTGGTCAATAATTATCTGGAAAAGTCATTTTACTATCGATGGATAGCCAACAATGGACCAAATCTTTGGCCACCTCGCTCCCCGGACCTATCATTACTCGATTTTTCTTCATGTGGAACAGTGAAAAATAACGTGTATAAAACATCAGTGAACACCATTGAAGACTGCATGAGACGTGTTGGAACAGCATTTGAAGACCTGGACCCCCAGTCAATAAAAAGAGCCACCCACGAACAATTGCTGCTTAGATGCGAAAAATGTTTAGAAGTTCAAGGACACCTATTCGAACATTTACTTATATATTTTTTCTAACATTTCTATTTTCAATTTCAATATCAATATCAATATTTTCATTTTCAATATCTTGTTTATTTCTGTATACTTTTCATTTGCGTATCCAAAGTTATTCAAGCATTCTATAATTCTTCTAATAGTATTTATATATATATATCGTAATTGAGGTTATGAGAGATTGTTTACACAATTTTCGCTGAAACTTTAAATTCGAAAATATATCGGAAGATACGCGCTTAATTGACAAGTTTTGTATATTACGCGATACTTACCACCGGGAGTAATTTGAGGCTAAAATTCGTCAGTATTTTTGTGAAAATAGTTCAAAAATTGGTTCTAAATAATTGTGGTTAAAATGTCACAAGAATGCTACAAGTGCAAGAAGCAATGTGTTCTAAAAGAGGATAAGGGGAAACTCTTTGGCTACCCTTGTGATTTTTGCAAGGACATAATATGTGGCGACTGTACAGGCCTAATGGCTCAAGAAGTGAGAGTGGTACCAAGTCCATCTAGAGCTACATTATATTTTTGTCCAAGATGCAAGGAAACTATCAAACAATTACCCCAAATGCAACAGGAAGTGCAAAAGACCGCGGAAGACTTAAATGCAACAAAAGAGAAAGGAGATAGAACTATTAAGACTTTGGCTATACTTAAGAACGAGGTAGACTCACTCAAAAGCTCGATGGAATGAAGAAGAAAAGAAAACGAAGCCATCAGAAAAGAAATAACAGAAGTTAAAGACGAAATAACCCAGGTGAACAAAAAATTTCCTGAAATAAGCTATGCTGATGCATTAAAAAAGCTTGAAAACAAAGTAGACACAATTCAGACATCAGAAGTACAGACAGCAATTGAACCAACTCTAATCGAGATAAAAGAAAGAGAACGCCGTGCCGCCAACGTGTTAATATTCGGAATTGAAGAATCGAGAAAGGAGAGCCCCCAAGAGAAAGCAAAAGAAGATAAAGAGGTAGTAACAGCATTGTTTTTAAAAATGACTCTCGAACTGCCAGAAACAGTCAAGTTGATCAGACTTGGTAGGGATATTCCAGATAAAAGAAGGCCCCTCAAAGTGATTTTGCCAACAAAAGAGGATGCACTGCAAGCTCTAAAACGCAGAAAAGTACTTGAGGAGGATCAATCTGGTATCTATATGAAAAATGATCGTACAGAAGCCCAAAGGAAATTTTTGACAGATATTCAGACTGAACTACATAAACTAAAAGCCGAAGGTAAAACCAATTTGATTATCAAGTATATAAACGGAACGCCTAAAATTATAGAAAAGGTTGAAAAAAACTAAATTTGTCTGGGGTGGTTGAGGTAACATTTTGGTACAGTAATCTAAACTCAGTGGTCAACAAAATAGATGAATAGAAAGCAAGAGTACTGACATCAAGTCCCACTTTTGTAATGCTCACAGAAACCTGGCTCCAAGAAAACATGAGTAGTAGCCTAATTAACTTAGATGGATATAGCACATATCGGGAAGACCGCTTAAATCAAAAAGGTGGAGGTGTATGTATTCTAGTCAAAAATAAAATTGGCGAGTATAATATAAGTAGTAGCATCTCGAATAACTATAAATTGGAAGCACCAATTGATGCAGTTTGGTTAGATGTCCAAATAGACAAAATTAAGATATCCCTTGCATGCATCTATAGGCCGAATACTACAACCAGCGAGGATGCGAATGCTCGTATGATAGAGACAATAAAATGTGCTTATACCTCCAAACATCCGACATTTATTGTAGGAGACTTCAACTACCCAAACATAAATTGGGATAACCTCTCAACTACAGATCCAGACAAGAAAGCTCAAGACTTTCTGGACATGTATCAAGAAACAAATGTCCATCAGATGGTAAACTTTCCAACTAGGTATAGGAACAACCAGAGTTCACTATTAGACCTCTTTTTAACTAACGACCCAAAGAGCATCTTTGATCTATCCACAGAACCTCCCATTGGTCGCAGTGATCACGTCATAATTAAAGCAACGACCCAATTAAAAGTTCCACCCAAACGAACACAAAAAATAACCCGACGAAATTTTTACACTGCGAACTATGATGATATAGACGGTTTTATTAGGCTCCAACCAATAAATAATGAAAAAACAATATTTGAGAACTTTGAGTGTGTATTGAAAGGAGCAATTGAACAGTATATACCTTCCAAACCAGTGAAAACAAATCCGCAAAAACCATGGATAAATCAACATATATTTAGGGAAATTAACAAAAAACGCAAGCTATGGGACAAATATAAAGCAAATAAAACACAGGAGAATTATCAAGTATACATGTCTCAAAATAACATAACTAAGCAAAAGTTAATTGAAGCCCGAAGAAAATACGAAAGTGGTCTTGCAAAGGCTGATTCACCAAAAAAGCTGTTCAAATATATAAGCCGAAATTTAAATTCCAAGGTATCAACCATAACCCTAAAAGATTCAAAGTCACAGCAGTTTCTGGACAGTAAAGCCATGGCAGAAAAATTTGCAGAGCAGTTCGACACAGCATTTACATCTGAAGCATATCCCATTCCAGCACTGCCTGATTGCAACAGAGTGGAGAGTGTAATCGAAACAATAAACTTTACAACTGATAAAGTAAAAAAGGCACTTGCATGCATGAAAAAAGACTCCAGCCCAGGGCCTGACGAACTACCAACAGTCTTACTGCAGAATTGTAGAACCTCTATAAGCCCTTTACTTGCAGGGGTAATGCAGGAATGTATGGACCAAACAAGAATTCCAGACCAATGGAAATATTCAATTGTGACGCCGCTGTTTAAAAAAAGGAGATCGACACAGACCCGAGAACTTCCGTCCTATCAGTCCCACTTGCAGCCCTCTGAAATGCATGGAGAAGATTATAGTTTGGGAACTAATAGCATTCTTTCTGGAAAATAATCTCATACCATCTGCACAACATGGATTCCTACCAAAACGCTCAACAACAACCAATCTTAAGGAATGTCTAAATGACTGGACATATAGTCACGATAATGCCCTACCAAAGGATATCATCTATCTTGACTATGAAAAAGCATTCGACAAAGTCCCTCATAACCTACTGATAGCAAAACTAGAGCATTATGGAGTTAGAGGAAAGTTAATTGCTTTGATTAAAGAATTGCTAGAGAATAGGTTTTACCAAGTGAGGGTCAATGGAGAACTGTCTAGTCCCCACAGGGTGAGCAGCGGCGTCGTACAGGGATCGGTCATGGGACCAGTACTATTCACGGCCTATCTTTTTGATTTAGTCGAACTGATACAGTCAACCATTAAACTGTTTGCAGATGATTGCAAAATATATGCGAATCCCTTGACAAGTGCATATCAACTCCAGATGGATCTGCAGAAAACAGAAGAGTGGTCAAAAAAATGGGGTATGAAATTAAACGCATCGAAATGTACAGTGCTGAGGATCGGCCCAAATAATCCTGAGGAGGAATATATTCTCAATAACTCCACTTTAGCGTCAGTAAATGAACAGATCGACCTGGGAGTGCTAATAACGTCTGACTTGAAATGGGAGAAACATGTAACAAAAATCACTAAAAAAGCCAGTTCTTTTATATACTTATTATACCATGCCTTCAGATACCACTCCACCGAAATGATATCCACTCTTTACAAAAGCTATATAAGACCAAAAATAGAATATGCATTTACTGTGTGGAATCCATATTATGTAAAGGATATTGAACTTCTTGAGAAAATCCAGCGTAGAGTGACAAGAATTCCCCCAGATTTGAAACATTTGCCATATCCGGAAAGATGTATTGGATTAAATCTTACTTCTCTCAAAGAGAGAAGGCATAGGGGCGACTTAATTGAGACCTTTAAAATAACTAGTGGTTACTATCAGTGTAATGTGACAAACATGTTTCATCTT
>JARQZK010004428.1:92500-120000 GCA_030704885.1 Cynegetis impunctata
AGCCTTCGCTTTTGGTGCTCCAAGACCAGGTCCAACATCTCTTCCTTTGACATATTCGACGCCTTTGACCTACAACCCAATAAATCCAATTTACACTGGACCTCGCTACACCTACGACTATATTCCATATGCAGCTAACTACTATAATGGATATTATAATAATTTAGGATATGGAGTGTATTTGTAGGAAAATACGGATAACTGAATAATTTTGTAGAAACCATTGCCGAAACACGAAAATGTCTGCCCAATAAAGAAATCTAAATTAATCTTTTTTTTTCTGAATATTATTATTCATTTTCCTATGCAAGCATTCAATACGAACAGCCTTAATTATATCTTCATATATTATGTTACTGAATAAGCAATTATATATATTATATATATATATATATATATATTCATATATATATATATATATATATATATATATATATATATATATATATATATCTATATATATATATATATATATATATATATATATATATATATAATATATATATATAATATATATATGTTATATATATATATATATATATATATATAAAATATATATATATATATATATATATATATATAATATATATATATATATATATATATATAGAAATATATATATATATATATATATATATATATATATACAGTGAGAATTATTTCAAGGTATACATAGGAAATATAGCATACCAAGTTGTTGCTATGGTAATATGATGATTTTTAAACTTGACAACTTGAAGTACTTCAGACGTGATTGTTGATAACTTTCATTTCTTATCGTATTAAGTTTGAAAATGTACATTTACACACTACAAAAAAAGATTCGCCCTTACGATTGGTACTGGCAAATGAGAGATCATTTTAGTGTTGAATATCCTGAGAGACCGGTTCCGTCCATAAGAACAATATCAAAGATAACAGCCAAATTTAAGAACACAGGCTGTTTGCAAACATCCCATCAGAGATCCGGAGTTAGAGCACCATACAAAATCAATGAAAATAAGAGAATAGATGTAATAAATAGTGTTGTCGAGAACAGGAGTATACATTCAAGATCAGTAGCCGCTGCCCATTCCATTTCACAAGGTTCGGTGATGCGAATTCTACGCAAAGTAAAATTTAGATCATACAAGTACCAAAATTACCAAGAATTAAAAGTAGGTGAACCTTCTTTATTTCGAATGTTTTTTGTTAAAAGCTACTGCTCCTGAATTTATACTGCTGTTCTCAACTACACTAGTTACCACATCTAGTGTCTTATTTTCATTGATTTAGTATGGTGCTCTAACTCCGAATCTCGGATGAGATATTTGCAAACAGAAAATGTTCTTAAATTTCACTGCTATCTTTGATAAATAAAAGTGTTTTTCTTCGTTTCAGTCTTTATTTTCCTTTCATTGCTGTTAAGCTAGCTTCTACGTGTCATGACTTACTCTTACATAGTTAATAAGATTATAACTTCCTTGAAAGCCAAAGCAATTATGACAACTGCGACGTATCAATAATATTGCTAAACAACGGCAAGTAATCTGTATTGTTGTTTTCCCTATGTATACCTTGAAATGGAGCATACATTTTTCATTGGATTCTCCTATGTGTACCTTGAAATGATTCTCACGGTATATATATATATATATATATATATATATATATATATATATATATATATATATATATATATATATATATAAAATTTTGATAATTATTAGCAATAACAGGCTTGGTGAATCTCAAAAAACTCGATTTTAATAAAATGTTGACGTTTCGCCTCGACATTCGTGGCTTTATCAAAACTTTTGAAAAATTGAAATTTCTTTGACATTCATTGATTTGAAAAAATTTGAATAGTAAAAAAAGAATACTATGTTTCATCAAAATTTTGTTCTTTGTTATTTATTACGTGCTATTCAGTCCAATATTAACATTCAAATCTGTTATTAGATGGTAAGGGAAACCACAGAAACCTTTACCCACGTTATGTTCGAAATAGGTTCAAATTATTTTGATTTTGAAAAGTCAAAGAATAGGGTACTATTTATCTTTTTTTCAAAATTTTTTTATTACGGCTGTGGTCGTCTTCCGTTATTAATTACGTGCTATTTATTCCAATATCTTTAGATAGGTCTGTTGATATTAAATGGGAAGGGAACCACAGAAACCTTCACCCACGTAGGTAATGTACAAAATAATTTAATTTTTAATTAAAATATTTAATTGTTGTCTTTAAAAAGATTTGAAAAAAAGATAAATAGTACCCTATTCTTTGACTTTTCAAAATCAAAATAATTTGAAACTATTTCGAACATTACGTGGGTAAAGGTTTCTCTGGTTTCCCTTACCATCTAATAATAACAGATTAGAATTTTAATATTGGACTGAATAGCACGTAATAAATAACAGAGAACGGCCACAGCCGAAAAATTTTGATGAAACATAGTAGTCTTTTTTAACTATTCAAATTTTTCCAAATCAATAAATGTCAAAGAAATTTCAAATTTTCAAGAATTTTGATGAAGCCACGAATGTCGTGGCGACACGTCAACTTTTTAATAAAATCGAGTTTTTTGAGGTTCACCAAGCCTGTTATTGCTAATAATTATCAAAAAGTTAAAATAGTTCACAGGCAACAACAATTGAAATAAATAATTATATATATATATATATATATATATATATATATATATATATATATATATATATATATATATATATATATATATATATATATATATATATATATATATATATATATATATATATATACAGGGTGTCTTAAATAGCGTGTGCCACTATTGCTATCTCCGAAACCATAAGAGTTACCAAGTCGGTTGAATTAGAGAAAAGTTGCGTTTACTGATCACCAATCTTACTACGTTAGCAGTGTTGCCAAATTGTTCTTATTTTCAGAACTATTCGGGAAAACATGGAAAATGCTAAAAATTATTTCTCTCAATAGCTCGAAAACTGCTTACCTTAGAAAAAAGAATTTGTGGAAAACAATCCTGTTTTTTGTTTTCTACACAACAGTGTTGCTGGTTTTTTAAATTGACTTCTAACATTTGAGATATCACTACCTACTTACTTTTTTTAAATACGGACCTGGATTTATTATTTTATATTTGTATTACACGAATATGGTTCCTACGTTTCTATTCAGAAAATCCATCCTCCGGAAATTGAAGGAAAAATTACCTGGTACGGCCCCGTTTTTATGGCATTCTTTTCATGCATTAAAATATTTGATCCCTTGAATAAGTTTTAAAGAAATGGAGAAAATTAACTAAAGGAAAATACAAAAATTTATTACTACTTCATATTATTTATCCCATAACTTTAACACTAGGTTTCTCTGGAGAAATATTCCCGTTGTTAATATTTCTGTATTGTAAGACTTCCAAAAAAGTATTGCTCAGTAAGTAGTAGCACAAATATATGGTAAGTCCATCCGAGTTCTCCCTTAAATAAGTTAAAACATCAAAGCTTACCACCTACTGTAATATAATATGTATTACTGAGACGTCTTTCCTAAAGTTGGCTTTGAAAACAATCGAAAAATCAACAGATACTTGTGTGTCAAACTTATTTTATGTCATTTTATTACAAACTGTTGTCTTACAAATTCTGCTTATTTAAAATGGAGTTTTCAAATTATGAAAAGACAGATATGATATTTGTTTATGCGAGGTCATTTCGTAATGCTACAAACGCTATTCAGATGTATCAAAATTTGTACCCGGAAAAAAGAATACCCAACCCGAAAATATTTGCAAGATTAGAAAGGAGAATGCGGGAGCACGGGTCTTTTAATAAGCCTCAAAAACGAAATTTAACTGTTACATTGAAAGGGGAAGAGGATGAGACCAACGTATTAGGTATTAATTTTTTCTTTAATTATAACTTTTATTTTTAATAAGGACTCGACAATATTTTTTCAGGATATGTACATTACAAAAATATTAGTAGCGGTGAAGTTTCTCTAAGGGAAATAGAAAGAGAAACTGGTGTAACAAAAGATTCGGCAAAAAAAATACTACATCGCAATAGATTTAGACACTACCGCTGTAGAAAAGTGCAGCATTTGAGGGCAACTGACTATGCAAAGAGGAGGATATGTTGCCGTTGGCTTTTAAGGCGTCGAAGACAAGACCCCAACATTTGCAAAAAAAATTTATGGTCGGACGAAAGTCGATTCTGCAATAATGGATGGTTTAATCGCAATATACATTACCGATGGACTGAAAGTAATGAACACTTTCACCGAGAAACCGCTTTCCAGGAAAGGTTCGGTATAAATGTGTGACTCGGGATATTAGACCGAAAAGTGGTGAGCCCCTACTTCTTTCAACAAAATTTGACTGGGTTAACCTACCTTCACTTTTTATCTATTTCACTTCAAGATCTTTTAGATGACCTTCCGTTAGATGTTCTTCGACATTTTAAGTACTTCCAACATGATGGTGCTCCAGCACATCGCGACCGTCGATGTGTAAAGTTATTAAACAACTTTAAACCTAATAGATAGATTGGCAATAACGGACCTATAAAATGGCCAGCGAGATCACCTGATATTACTCCAATAGATTTTTCCATTTGGGGCTTTATTAAAGATAGGGTGTATCGAACTACACCTCAGAATTTAGATCACCTAATTATGAAAATTCGACAGGCATGTAACGAAATTACTCCTAGAATGTTGAATAGAATTCAAAGAAATGTTATTGTACGTTCCCAAAAATGTTTACGACATAATGGTGGTCATTTCCAACACTTATTATAATTGCGTTTTCCTGAATAGTGCTCTTTTTTGTTTTTGTTTGTTTCAAACTTTGCACAAAAACGAATTAAGCGTTACTGTGTTATTTTATTCGAAAATGTAGAATTTATATTGAATGAAACTATTAAAATTTTTGTTATTTTTGCTTACAAATAAAATTTATTTCAAAAAACAGGGCCGTACTAAGTAATTTTTTCTTCAATTTCCTGAGGATGGATTTTCTGGGTAGAAAAGTAAGGAACCATATTCGTGGAATGCATAGTTGTGTAGGAAATTGAATTTTCTCTCAAAAAATGAAATGATAAATCCAGGTCCGTATTCAAAAAAAGTAAGTTGGTGAAGATATCTCAATTGTTTAACGTCAATTTAGAAAACCGGCAACACCGTTGTGTAGAGAACAAAAAACAAATTTTTTTCTTTCATATAATTTTTTGCTCAGGTCAATAGTCATCGAGCTATGAAGAGAAATAATTTTTGGCGTTTTTCATATTTTCCTGAATATTTCTAAAAGTAAAAACAATTTGGCAATACTGTCAATGTATTAAGATTGGTTATTAGAAAACGCAACTTTTCTCTAATTAAACCGACTTTGTATCTCTTATGGTTTCGGAGATAGCAATAGTGGCACACGCTATTTAAGACACCCTGTATATATATATATATATATATATATATATATATATATATATATATATATATATATATATATATATATATATATATATATATATATATATATATATATATATATATATATATATATATATATATATATATATATACGTGTGATAACTTTGGAATTTTTCTTGGGAATGTGGCTTAGCTAAAATGGAGATTCATTTGTTTTTGCTATTTAATCATTCAATCTTTTATTCCAACGTTTCGGCTTTACAAAGCCTTTTTCAAGGACTAGTTTAATATATCTTCGGAAACACTGACACTTATTTCATTAATGTTACACACAAACTTCGAACGAATTCATATTTATGATTGTTTACTTTTTCACCCACCTTTACACTGTACTTTATATACAGCAGCTTGCATTGCATACCTAGTTATTATTATTATTCACTTTTTGTTCAGGGTGGTATTTTTTTGAATGCCTGATATGTGCCAAAGTTCGAGGTTGAACGTGAGCAAACCGGTGATATTTATTTGTGTTGCCATGATAGCCCTCAGGCCTATAATGAAAAGTTATGTTTGTTCGGATTGAGTTTTTCTAGTTTTTTACCCATATCTCTTGAACCGCTAGAGATAAGTATTATATTATATTATATAATACTTTCTTTCAGTTGAGGAATTTGTTCTTCCTTTGAATGCTGCTAAAAAATATAGGGTATATAGGGGTCCCATTTGAAATTAATGCATAAATTTCACTTTTATGTTCTACCCAAAGAACATTATTTTGTGAACAGCCTGTATGAGATACCTGGACTCTCATAATTTATTGTGTTGAACTAACCTTATAAGATCCTCTTACAAAAATTTCAGGGCTCTAGCTGTGATAGTTGAGGAAAAATAAATTTTTAATTCGGAGATGTTTGTTGCCAAATTTTTCAAAAAATAATTTTTATTTTGGAAATGGCGCAGGATAGGTATATCATAGGGTCCATGAAAAAGTTTCAAACTGTTCCACAGAATACGAAAATATTAAAATATACGTGATGTGCCATTCGAAATAACATAGTGAGCATAAATTACTCGTAGATCTGGCAACGTTGCAATGATAATAATATTTTTCAAGCGTAAATTATAACCTTTTATACGTGTAGCCCGAATTTCAAGTCGTTGTCTTCTTTCGTTCTCCAGATACTTCTAATAGGCCATCGAATTTGGGGAACCCTGTATGTATATATATATATGTATATATATATATATATATATATATATATATATATATATATATATATATATATATATATATATATATATATATATATATATATATATCTGTATGGCCCGGGGAGTCCCGAGTCCCCTGTCAATTGTGTACTAGATGCATAAACATTATGCACCATGAGTAGGGAATTGAAATTACTAGCACTGCTTTAATGTTATTGACGTGAAGGATAGATTTAATAAAGAAACTAAAAACAAGTGTGTTATGGAACTACTTTAGGGAAGTTGACGCGAAATCATAAAATTTGTGAGAAAACATTGCTCACAAAAGGATGTACTACTTCGTTGGAAGTTCATTTATAATTCATGCATGCTCATGAATAGGAAGAATGCATAAGTTAGATACAGAAAAACTTCAAACCCTCTTCAAGAGGCCAAAAATCAAATTAGGCTTAAAGATGCGTTGATGAGGAATCATAAATGGGATTCCTCTAATTCTAAGTCAATTGAGATTTTATTTGTCAAATGATCGCTCTATATGACTTTTTCTTGAATTTCGTTGAAGGTATCGGATTGTGCCGAATTATCAGTTACGGGAAAGTCAGTTTTTTATTCAGTTGAGATGAGTACCGTAAATAGGTCAGTGAAAAAGTTGAGCTGATGAAATCGTTTAGGAAAATATGATTCATCACCGATATTTTGACTGAACTGAGTGCAAAGGTGCGGGCCTAATATATGATTCGCTAAGAAATAACCTGGATGGAGCTAAGAAAGATTAGCTTTTTCAGTTGAGTACAATCTGCTTATTTTAGAGTCACTTGATTTAATTTGAAGTTACCTACACTACATACATACGTATGGATCATGATTTACATTTGACTGATTAAAGAGGCTTATCACGATAACTCTCACTTCATCATCATAAGATGGCCTGAAAGCTTGTTATTATTCCAACGTTTCAAAAAAATTATATATATATTATATATTCATATATTGACTCATTATTTATTGTATATATATATATATATATATATATATATATATATATATATATATATATATATATATATATATATATATATATATATATATATATATATATATATATATATATATATTTATATATCTTTAATGTTTTAATTTTGCACATGCTAAAATAAGGAATGAGGAATAATTTCAATATTGAATTCTTCTAAGTTAGTAGGTTAGTTAATTATTATACGTTGATATACAGAGTTTTAGGTAAACATGTAGAAGAAATTCCCGAGGATATTTCTTAGCCTATTCCTAGAGTATTTTGTCGTATGATAATTTCTGAAAATTCCTTTGTTTCTAAGATACAGGGTGAACAAAATTTGTGACAGTAACAACATTTTATTATCAAAAAGTACATGTGACGTTGCTCATATTACAAAAAAGTTCTAAATGACCTCTTTCTGTCTGGATAAAAGCATTCAATCTTCTCGTCATTGAGTGCCGAACACACCAGGATTGTTTCTTATTGTGTTACATCGAGCAATTCTTCGATTTCGAAAGTCGTACAAATTGTCCAGTGCAGTAGCGTTAACTAATGACTTCAGATATCCTCATAAGAAATAATCCAGGTGGTTTAAGTGCTCACGCGTGTAGCCCACCTCGACCAATCCATCAATTTCCTTATGTTGCTGTTGAAAAATCACGAGCAAACAAAGTGAAATGTGGTGACGCACCATGCACAAACCACATTGCAATTCTTATCGCCAATAGTGCAGCCTGCAGAAGCTCAGCAGTGTTTCTTTCAAAAAAATAAGATACATCTTGCCAGTAAGTATTGCTGGTAGGAATGCCGTTCCAGATTAATAGTCACCCACAATTGCAACCCAAACTTTCAAGGAGAACTGATGTTAAAAAAGGTTCTTCACATACCCTATGCTGATTTTCATCTGCCCATACATGGTTGCATTTCTTTAGAAATTAGCCGTACTTTTATTTACATAACTGATTTCAACAAATTGCGACAAGGTTGTCGCAAATTTTGTTCAGTGTGTATCTTCAAAACAAAGGCGTTCTTCAGACATCGTCATAGAACAAAATATTCTTAGAATAGGACCAGAAATAACCCCTGGAGTTGTTGCGACTTGTTTGCTAACACCCTGTGTAAGTTGATGTGAACTAGTTGGTACTTCCTATGAAAGAAAACAAGGAAATATTCTGAAACATTTTCATAACATTTTATCTCGGAATTAATTTACAATGCAGGAACGTCATCTAATATATTCTGTGTACTTATGAATAACCTGATGCATTATCGATTTGTAGAATAGCATTTGTATTTATTTCTTATTCAACTCTGTAAAAAAAATTAAAACACAAATGAATATCTTTTGAATTTACTTAGGCAGATATTAAGATTTACAAGCCTCGGTAGCCCAGCGGTAATGTTTATCGTTTGTAAACCGAGGATAGTGGGTTCGAGTCCCACCTTGCTCTTGGGTGTTGTTTATGTCCCATGAAATTTAGTAGTTACATGATTTGTATATCTGTAATGACTTAGTCTCAAGCTCATTGACCGTTCGCAACCGGCGTTAAACTGTAGGTCCCTTGATTAACTCGCATATTTGCACGTCGTTTTGTTTATGTAATAAATTAAGATAGTTTCTGATTATGAACCAAAGAGAAATAAGGAGTTCTATTTTTATAGGTGTCATTGACGTACAAGGCTGGTGCAATGATGAACAGTGCGATGACTGTCAATTAATATTCCTAAACAGTTAAAATTCGTGCAATGAAATCCATAACGAAATATTTTCCCGACTAAATTGAAATACGCTAAATAAGGTTGTGATTAACTTTTTGATCAAACATTATGTAATGAAGCCGTTCTCGCGATAGACTATTGGCGTGACTTAAATAGAATGCGGTTTGCTAAAATAACGCTCAATTTTCTGCGAAAAAAAAAATTTCGATTAAATCTGACATTGAAAATTTTTTAAATTAATATAAGAAAACTGAAACTGAGTTTTTTCATGAGAGCATATTTTATATAATTATCAAGTTCATTAATACTGAAATTTGTTTTTTTCAAATGAGTTTATTGTTTGGAATATTTTTATATTTTACACTTTATATTTGTGCAAAATTTGCATTTGCACGCCATACGCGTACCTATATAAAGTACAGTGGAAAGGTGGGTGAAAAAGTAAACAATCATAAATATGAATTCGTTCGAAGTTTGTGTGTAAGATTAATGAAATAAGTGTCAGTGTTTCCGAAGATAAATTAAACTAGTCCTTGAAAAAGGCTTTGTAGAGCCGAAACGTTGGAATAAAGAATTAAATGATTAAATAGCAAAGACAATTGAATCTCCATTTAAGCTAAGCCACATTCCCAAGAAAAATTCTAAAGTTATCACACATATATATTTATATATATATATATATATATATATATATATATATATATATATATATATATATATATATATATATATATATATATATATATACACATATATATCCTCATCAACGCAACTTCAAGCCTAACTTGATTTTTTGCCTAATTACATTAGCATCTGAAGAAGGTGAAGTTCCACCGAAACGTGCGTCATGCGTTATTTCTTATAATAAATGTGTAAATTGTTATTTTTAACCATTGTTTTAATATGTTTATAATTTACACCAAGTATCGGCCCAATCAATCCAAAATTTAACTCTTATTCGTACGGTGCTGATATTTTCAATGTTAAACTCCATCAATTCAAAAAATTCTTGAGAATTAAATTAGGTACCTAACTTTTGTGGAGCTGCTGATCATTTTGTGAATTATGTTGTACTAATTTTATTTTTATTTTCATTTCTACTTCCAAAAGAGTTAGTTAATTTTAATATAGTTTTGTAGGGTATGTATTGTCAACCTGTGAATGCTGTATTGGGTATTTTTACCTGTTTGTATTCCTATTGTCTTAAATTAATAAATAAATATATATATATATATATATATATATATATATATATACATAATATTCTTACAGTGTATGTTTTATACTTTCATAAGTTACTGATATTTTTTATTAATATAAGGAGAACTGTTCCTTTTAATGTAGGTACCAGCTCATACGACTGCCAAGAGTAGATATAATGTTTTTCCAACAGACATGAAAACATTTTCGAGCTTAGGACAGTTCAAGAAGAAATTGTACGATTTTATTCTGAAGTATCAACCTTACAATTTATAAGAATTTAGGAGCTTCTGCGGAAGCAATCGTTTATAATCAATGAACTGTTGTTGACTTGTTCCATTTTTATGCCTATTTTTTGGAATAAAAAATGTCACTGACTATCTATGTATATATATATATATATATATATATATATATATATATATATATATATATATATATATATATATATATATCAAAGTAACCTGAAATGTAATCAAAAAATTAAATCTTCAGGAGGAACGCTTTACGTAAGCTTCAAAACAATTATATTCCCAACAATCCTCAAGCGTTAAGTAGTGTTCAAAATAAACGGTAGAAAACTATAACGTTGCTCTAATTCATGAATTATCATAAAATGGTAAGTACACAGTTACGCCATCTCATCAATTTTATTGGACCCAGGATTATATAATTTATGCAAATGTCCAAGTTTCAGGCAAGTGTTGACATATGACCATCAAATGGTTTTACAATCCACACGTCGCGTGAGCAAGGCCCTATTTTATCTCTAACGCAAGGTTTAAATGTACTACGAGAAGTTTTTCTTATTTGAAGAATACATATAATGATACTTATTATAAACAACAATATACCACTAGGTTCATTCATTCGAAAAACCAAAATTTATTCAACAATCATGAAGATATATCTGGGTAATGAGTTTCAACACGATGATATGTGAATCATCTCTGAAGCAGAAGGTAATGTATAAACAACAATATATTCACTACTGAATGTAGACAACTGTTAAAGGTATTTCAGGAGTTCATTGGTATTTTTTATTAACTGAGTGTGAAACTCTAGCCAATATGCTAATTTATTCAACAATTTCTCATGTGTATCTCGCTACATTAGAGTTAACACCATGGTATAACTCTTCATTCCAGGGGCTGCAAATACCGGAAACATCAAGAGGGCCATAAAACGATTTAAGGGAACTCATTCAATTTTTTAGTGATTGTTCTCATGTAGTAAAGTAAGTAAGTTGTAAATTTGAGAAAATCATCTCGATGCAGCTAATAAAAAATGGGCAAAGTAAATTGTTAATAAAAAACTGAAAAATTTAAATATTGCATAACTAATTGAAAAATCACGATAAAATTTGTTTACCGCCGGATTATTATGCATTCACCTATCTAGTGATAGCCTGAATTGTAAAATTCCTTAATTCTCAAATTTATTATGATTGAATATTTTTTATCGCACATTTGGGGGCGTTACTTGCGCAAGCCAGATTACCTGTTTTTGGCTGTATTTTGTATCCTTGAGAAAATTATAAATATTGGTCCTATAGTTCCAGAATTTGAGATTTTTATTTAGGAAATTTCCTCCTATTTTTTAATCATTTTCCAGATGTCGACACGCTCAATTGGTTTCTGTGATATTTGCGAAAACCTAAACTCGTTTCTTTTCTCTTTCAGTGAGTTGTTTGAAACTTTCACAATTTTTACGAACGGAACATTTCAAAAAACGTGCTACTCCGAATTGAAACACACCCAGTTCATATTTTTCTGAGAATTCTGAAAAAGTTGAACAAAAAAGCACTTTTTAACTAGAGTAATTTCCAGAATTCCCCATAAATTACGCAGAGTGTGTATATTTTCCATGTTGACAGAAGATTTCTAAAACTTCTACTTTAAATTCATTGATGCTAAGGAAGATAAAACCAGAGAATGTGAAACTATTAATGTTCTACCGATGGACTATATATGGGTAGACAAACTCTGATTATCATATATCCTAACATTGGAAGTATGAGTCGTAATTATGAAATGAAGAACTTTTGAGTTATTTGGAGGAATTTGAGAAGGAAAGTGTATACATAAATATTTCATGTGAAGAATCAAATACTCAATCACTTTAATATTCTATATAATTACTGATACAAATAAGTATTCAAAATCATGGAATAGTACGTGGATTAGAATCTCTGTGGTATATGAGAACTTTTTGAATAATCTCATTGAAATAAAATCTATAAGATTAACCTCTGATGTGAACTTCTACTATATATATATATATATATATATATATATATATATATATATATATATATATATATATATAAAATATAAATATATATATATATATATATATATATATATATATATATATATATATATATATATATATATATATATATATATTATATATATATATTATATATATATATATATATATATATATATATATATATATATATATTTATATAATATATATATATAATATATATATATATATATATATTTATATATATATATATATATATATATATGAATGAACTCACAACCGTAGATTAATTACAGAAGAAGTCGTAGTTTCTCTTAAGAAAATGTTGGCAAAAAAATTTACGATAAATTCTTACATACATTCAATGGATTTGTGAGAGAAAAATACTGAATCAGAAATTATCTGTATGAAAATCCTGATTGAAGTCCTGGATCACGTAGAAATTTATTGTTTCTGCACGAATTGTAAGTTATCGTGAATTGGACAACTTATTTGAACGTACGAGTAACACAAAGATTATCTGAATAAATTATTATAAATATAATATATAATAATAATAATAATATATATAATAATAATAATATATCTTTATTTTTCGAAATTGTTTCATTACATAGATAGCAACAATACTATATAGAAAACAAGTCAAAATAAATAATTAAATTCGTTTACAAAAAGCTGAAAATTCGCCAACATCATACGGCTCCATATCCAGAATAAATTCATAAATATTCTGTCTAAATTTGTTATACCTTAGATCTAAAGTCTTAAATCTCCTAGGAAACAAGTTAAATAGTCTCATACAATTATAAAGTGTTCCCGTTTCAGTGAGGGAAAGGCTATGCACAGGATACAGAAAGGTTTCAATTCTTCGTGTTCTATTTTTATTCAGGTATTCGTCAAAATAACGCATTTTCCTATACATGAAAAGTAATGATTTAAAATATAAATACCGCAGACAGTCAACAACCCCTCTTCCCAAAAACACCCCGGCAAGAATCTCTGTAACCCATCCTAGCATAACCCTCACTGCACGCTTCTGGGAAACAAAAACCTGACGAAGCATCGGACTCGCCCCCCAGAGAATGATGCCCTAACTAAGAAGCGAGTGGAAGTTAGCAAAATAAACAATCTTTAGTGTTTCTGTATCTATTTGTTTTTCAACATATTCATGGAGTATATTACCGAATTTAGTCTTCCCTTCAGAAAATCAATATGCGCATGAAACTTTAAACTACTATCAATATGTATACCAAGAAATTCAACAGACTGATTAACATTGATCTTAACATTATTGTACAATAGTTCTTTAGGATACACCCTATTATTTCTATTGGTTACAAAAAATACATTCAGTTTTATCCTTATTGAGGATCAAACCATTTTGATCACACCATTCATTCATATCATCCATAGACTTGCTTAAGATTTCTTCAGAAGAGTTTAAGTCTTTAGCAGTTATTAATATATTTAAGTCATCCGCATACATCAATGGTTCTCGTGTAGATTGTCCGTAGATCAGTAATTTACAAATACAACAAATAGAAAAGGTCCAAGAATGCTACCTTGAGGAACTCCTAGCTGTAAGCTAGGAGATAAGAAATCACCATTTTGGGTGTTGATAAGAACCTTTTGTTTTCTATTAGTTAAATAGCTTTGAATAAGTTTGAGCTGATTATCTCTGATACCATATATGTCTAATTTATGAAGTAGAATCTTATGATCGACACAATCAAAAGCTTTAGAGAGGTCTAACAGTACAGTTAATTATAAAGAATCATAAATTGCCAGAAATGTATTATAAGGTGATATGTAATTGGTAATCAGGCAAACTTTTCTAAAAGAAATTTATTCACGCTACAGTTTCGAGGTTAGGCTTTTCCTCTTCCTCAGAACCTCTATCTGAATTAAAATATCAATTGTCAAAGTAATACGCAGATACACTGTTATAAATTACAGCGGATCACAGACAAACACGTAGAAAACAACACATTAATAATGGTCTTATGTAAGTATTACATAGCGAGCTAAACGATAAGTACAACAACGCAACACGCATGCTCAAGATTATTAAAAGGTTAACATTTATCAATTAAATGATAGTATATTTTACTTAAACTCTCTTTATCAGATCTACTGTTGACTATGTTATATTTTTTTAAAAGTTTGCCTGATTACCAATTACATAATAATATCACCTTATAGTACAGTTAATGGAATTTCACCTTTATCTAGAGTTTTTAGTATAGCGCTAACAAGCTCAAAAATTGCCGACTCAGTACTTTTATCCCTCATGAAACCGTGCTGATGTTTAGTGAATACTTTAAATTTAGAGAAAAACTTCTTGAACCTGTTTACAAGAATCTTTTCAAAAAGTTTCGAAAAAAAAGATACAAGACTTATAGGTCTATATCCACTCATGTCGTTTTCAGAACCCTTGCCCTTAAATAATGGTTTGACAATGGAAATTTTCAGTTCATCGGGAAATATCCCATATTTGAAAGACTGATTAATAACATGACAGAGAGGCGATACGATGTGTACAATACAATCTTCTATAACTTTGATAGGAATCATGTCATGATCACATGATTTTTTATTTTTTAGTTGTCTAACAGTTGCTAAAACTTCAATTTCATTCACTTCAAACATGAAAAATGATTTCTCTAGTCTTTTGAGTTTTCGATTAATTTTTTCCTATGGAATTCTCGAGATAAGTTAGATGCAATATTCACAAAATAATTATTAAATTCTCCAGCCAACCTTGAGAAATCCTCTGAGGCGTTGAAAGCAGATTTTCTTTTCTCTTTACCAGATAAGTTTTTGATAACATTTCAAACTGCACTAGATTTATCCTTTGAGGCCCTAATTTTCTGACCAAAAAACTTTTGCTTTGCTTTTGTAATGGCAAGGCCATAAACTTTTTTTTCAAATTTTTATAATGTTGATCATGAACATTATATCTAGCTGTTCCTTCAAAGTTTTAACTTCTGTATTTGCATAAGAAAAACTCTTAAAATTCGTATCATAATTTATTAATTTTTCAGGAAAATTTAACTTAAAGAGTGAATTGAAATGTTCAGACAAATTGCCCCACATTCGATTTACGTAATCAGATGATGTGTTGAAGACATCATCTCATTTTTGGATAACCAGAGTTTCATTGAAATTTTTTAAAGTAAAACCATTTATGAGGGTAAGACCCTTACCTTTTCACGAGTTTCATTTTGACCTGTATCAGAGAGTTTAATTGATAGGCCCATATGATCTGAAATATGCGCCTGGAATACGGATGTTTCAAAATTTTCAATATTAGTTAATATGTTATCAATACACGATGCCGACAAAGCTGTGACTCGTGTAGGTTTTTTGATTTCCACCACAGCACCATAACTGTGAACCAAGTCTAGAAATTCATGAGTTTCCTTACATTCATGTAAAATATTAATATATATATATATATATATATATATATATATATATATATATATATATATATATATATATATATATTTATATATATATAAAACAAAAGCAAAATTATCGGTCTAGCCCGCATATGTCGAAGCAGCCGTTGACACGTGTTTCGGACTCATTGGTCCTCATCAGAACGGCGTAGCCAAGTATGCGATGGAAAACCTGGAAATGAAACAGCAACAACAAGCAGAATCCTTTGCTTCGGAAGACAATCACACATTTGTGGTACATTGTTCGAACTCTGCGGACCAATGAGTCCGAAACACGTGTCAACGGCTGCTTCGACATATGCGGGCTAGACCGATAATTTTGCTTTTGTTTTATATACTATTTCCCCGCGATAAATCTCCTCTTTGTAGTTTATTTCCACGGTTCAGGATCTCGCGGATGGCATTAATCGCCTCCGTGGTCATAGTTTGACCAAATCTCCCAAACCGGAGAGTTCGAACAATGTACCACAAATGTGTGATTGTCTTCCGAAGCAAAGGATTCTGCTTGTTGTTGCTGTTTCATTTCCAGGTTTTCCATCGCATACTTGGCTACGCCGTTCTGATGAGGACCAATGAGTCCGAAACACGTGTCAACGGCTGCTTCGACATATGCGGGCTAGACCGATAATTTTGCTTTTGTTTTATATACTATTTCCCCGCGATAAATCTCCTCTTTGTAGTATATATATATATATATATATATATATATATATATATATATATATATATATTTATATATATATATATATATATATATATATATATATATATATATATATATATATATATATATATATATATATATATATATATATATTTCCTGGCTTGTTGCATTATAGTCTCTTCCGCACTTTTTTTGACGAAGATACTAAGTTCGCTGTCGAAGTGAAGTATGAATTTTGTGTTAGACGCAGGCCATGAACTCATCATTCGGTTTTCACAAATTCAGTAAGGTACGTCAAAAGTTTAATGTGCTCATATCACTGGCTTTGAATATTAAGTTTTACCTACTTCTTTTTCACACATCCTCGTGCACTTTTCTTATATAAACAGAAATGCAATAGATACTCTATCGTTAGTTTTCTTCTAGTGTTCACCAACTATCACATCAAATAATAAAAATGCTCAAATATGTTAGTATACAATTATTTTCGTAACCATAGTGGACAAGTTTTGTTCAGTTTTTCATTAATAGTGATACTGATATGTATTAGTTCAACACTTTTGTGATACAAGTATACGAATAAGATTAACTCTTTTTGAATTTCACTAAGAACAACAGTCATAGAAATGCTGATAATTCACTCAAAGTTTGTATATTTTGATTCCATTATTCACTTTCAATATAGTTAGGGGAGAATTGAAATGATTACTGAAAGTTTCATATAATCTGAAATATTATGTATTCCAGGAAATTTCATATTTTGTCTATTATATCCAATTACTATTTTATTTTCATAGTTTTTCATTTTCATCGTTCTCGTTGGATGTGCATTGGCGCACGCAGAACCTGAACCAAAGGCAACTGCCGATGCCAAAGCGGATCCGAAACCAGGTGTTCTTGCATACAACGCTCCCATACTAGCTCCTGGATTGGCTTACAGTGCTGCATATACAAGTCCGTTAGCTTTTTCTGCATATAGCGCACCCTACGTGGCGCCGTATGCTGCAGGATATTTATCGTATTCTCCGTACGCATCATACTCTGCACCTTCAGTTGTTGTTTGAACATAATGAATTTTATCTTATGAATGTAAATAGAGAATCATAATAAAAAATTTTGAAGTTATTTAGTCTTTCAGTAACCGCTATGCTCATTGTAATCAATTTTAAGAAGAACTATATTCTTGAAGAAATTTCTGTCGGTTAAAACGTCGAATATAGTCTGACAGTGTATTTTTCAGAACCGGCGTACATTTTCAGAAATTACTGCTACTTTTTTTCCACAAATTCAACTTTTTGACAAACAGCTTAGTTTAGTGTGCAAATTCATCGAATACAGAACTATACGTGTTTACTTATAACGCCACGAGTCATAAATATAAAAGAATAAAAAATAATTAAAAATATTTCTTCTATTCGAGTAGGAGATTCTAAAAGTATTAATCGAGCAATATTTAATTCATCAATATTGAGACTAAGAATCCTAAGGCGAAATAATACTGCAATAAAGAAACATATGCTTGAATAGCACACCCTCTGTATATGTATGTATGTAGGACAACCTCTACAGGACTCAACACGTTGAATAGAAATTCATGAGTGATATCGGATAGCACCCTGATAAACGCGCATCAGCTTCTTATGCGTCTAGTTTGTCACACTCTTTAAATTTCAATCGAACAAGAATTTTGAAATCTATTTTTATAAATGCTTTTTATCAACCAGCACGATAAGAAAATCATTGAGAAGCTATTAGTGACATCAGTAACACCTACAACTTTTTACGTACTGAAGGTAAAATCCGTTCAAGTTTTTTGAAGTCTCAACAACAGCAACCCCTTACTGTGTTGTTCCTATATATATTTCTGTCGATCTGCTTTGGCAACCGCGGTAATTTTTTTTGCTCTTGTTGATAGTTTTATATTTTCAATCGCTTCACACCATTATGCGGCTCTTATACTTGTTCATTTATTTCCAATAGTTTTTAATCATACTATTCCCGAAAATAATTAACTAACTGAAGTTCAGTAGTTGTTTTTGAAACCGCTCTATACCTGCTGACGATTGTTGAAATTTATTGGATGTCTGATATACCTATATATATATATATATATATATATATATATATATATAATATATATATATATATATATATATATATATATACATATATATAATACATATATATATATATATATATATATACATATATATATATATATATATATATATATATATATATATATATATTATATATATATATATATATATATATATATATATATATCTTAACGGTATCCCTATACATCCCCTAAGCACCCCATTATTGGTTACGTCATGACGGACGAGTGGTATGAAGCGGACATGCGCGTTACCAATTCAGCAGTAGGAAACTACTGCGCACAAAAGAACAGTCGTCGAGTATGCTTGAACGTATGAACAAGTTGTTAACGTAGGGAGCAATAAACGGAATTGGTCTAAGTAATTATTCTTATTTGTGTGTATCAACCCCAGTATTTACCATTTCTCCCTAGTATTTAACACATATATATATATATATATATATATATATATATATATATATATATATATATATATATATATATATATATATATATATATATATATATATATATATATAGGGTGTCCCACCAGGAACTGCATCGATAGATATATGGAAAACTGTTTAGTTTTCCATATATCCAGATATTTCCTATGTTTATAGGAAATATCTAAAAATTTGGCTGTGTACTAACGTCGATGGGGGACATCCGGCTAAAATATTTTCAAGGTGATGGCACTTCCGGTTATACCGGAAGTAGGTATCAGCTTGCTTATTTCAAATGGGACACCCTGTATATTATTACATTTTTGGAGTCTTCACAAAATTCTAGATAGATTTTATATATAATGTCCTATACCTATCTTCAACTGTTTCGGAAATATTTGAGTTTATTTGTCAAAAATTAAGTATGTAGATCGAGTAATAATCTTATTTTTCTCCAAAAAAAACGGTATTACTGCCCAATCAAGATAAATTTCCTAATAGAGGTGGTTCTGTTTTAGCGTAAGATGAATAGTATTTTGACATTTAATATACAGGGTGCTCAGGAAAGTATTACAAAAATGGATGTTGAAAAAATACAAAACGTCCATTTTTTCAAATGAATACCTACATTTTTTATTATTTTATTCGATTCAGTATCAAAAATGAGGACTACTTTGTATGAGGTTGCCTATTCCTAAATCTTATAGTTTTCGAAATATTTGCAAATTAATGGTTTTTGGTTAAAAAAAAATGATTTCCTGAAATTTTGTAATAGTAGGCGTGTGATGCCATATTTGTTCTCGGCCAGGTTACCATGGAAACAAATTCCAAAGAGATGTCATTATTCGAAAAATTATTATATATAGTAACACAATCATGCCAAGTCGTTTGAATTATACAAACGAAGATTACCTGAATTTGTTTATTATTTATGGAGAGTGTAATAAAGTGATAACAAGAACATGTGATATTTTTGCTGCTCGGTATCCGCAAAAAAACCAAAGCCATCACCAAATAGGTACCGTTAAAAATATAATACAAAATTTTATAAATGTTGGATCTGTCAAAAGCAATACGCAGTAAATTAAACCATACCTATTAGGCAGTACACGTGCGACATCTGATCAGTGTGGATGGTTTATCGCAACAGATTCTCGTCGTGAATTTTATTGAATTCTATTATTAAGATCAACTTTTATTGTGAATTTATTGTGAATTATTCTAATTATTGGATAGTGCTGAAACAGTCCCAATATGCCTGGGGGTAAAAATCCCCCTGATAAGGGGGGAGGATCTTTTCCTGCAAATATTCTTAGTGAATCCTTCAAAGTTTTGTTAGATGATGAAATGGATTACGAAGGCTGTATCCCTAGTCCTATACAAGAACATCAACTACCGGTGAGTTCGTTCCATAATATTTCGAAAGATCCAGTTAAACAGTCGTCTGAGAAGAAAGAATCTACACCAAAAAATTTAGTTTCTGCAAACAGTCAACACTCAGTACCGCAATCTCGTATAACATCTGTATCTAATCAGTCGAGCGCATCGTCTAATAAAAACTTGAATTCAAATAAATACCAAGCTAATAAATATGATATATTCGATTCCGGTCCCTTTATTGTTTATATTGAGAGTTCGGATAAAAATATTGGAAATTTTCATCCCATGGCTCTCGGAAAATTAATGTATCGAAATAACAACATTATTTCCAGGGATATATTGGATATCGAAAGGTCGGGTAGAAACAGAGTTAAAGTACTCATGAGAACAAGTAAAAGTGCCAATGATTTTGTTTCTTCAAATATTTTGAAAGATAATAATTTAGTCGGTTACATTCCACAGTATTTAACAAGGAGGCAAGGGGTTATTAAGTATGTTGATGTAGATATTACTGAGGAAGAACTGAAAAAGTGCATAAAACCCTTGTTAGGGAATAGCTTTGTAATATTAGAAATTAAAAGATTAAATAGGCGTATCGTGAAAGAAGACAAAACTGTTGAGTTTGCACCATCGTAGAGTATATTGGTTTCATTTAAGGGTCAGAAACTACCCGATAAGGTATCTGTTCTTAATTGCCTGCGGGATGTTAATCCTTATATTCAAAAAGTGGTTCAGTGCTCAAAATGTTTGCAGTATGGGCATACTTTTAATCTGTGTAGAAGTAAGGATCAGCGATGTGTCAAATGCGGATCTTCCCATGAAACCGATAAATGTAGCAGCAGTGTCGATCACTGCATTCATTGTAATGGAAGTCATAAATCAAATGACAGAAAATGCCCCTTCTATGAAAAACAAAGGAAAATTAAAATTAAAATGGCAGAGCAAAACATTTCGTACAAGGAAGCCATTAATCAAGTTGAAAATAGTTTTTCTGAAATTGTAGTTAATCCCTCTTCGAAATCTCAAACTATGAATAGTCAATATCCATTATAAGAAATCAGTCAAATTTTCCGGATATTCAAAATAAAAAACGTAGGATCTCTCAATCTAAAGAATCTAATACATGGAAGAAACATCAGGAAATTATCTCAGCCACCCTCATATAGAGCAGTTCTAATGAACTTGTTCTTAATTTGTCAGATATCAATGTAAATTCTAGTCCCAGCTCGAGTGATGGTAATAATAATGAAAAAATTTCACTATCAAAGGATGAATTAACAAATTTGATAGTATTGATTTTCAATGATTTGAGTAGTTCTAAAAGTTCAACGAAAACAGATAAAAGTACAATCTTCAGTAAATTAAACCAGTTCATCCCTTCTCTATAAATGGAGCATGAACTGAATGCCTGCAATGGAATTTCGCAATCAATTTTATCTAACAAAGGTTGCTTGGAACTTTATATCTTTGACAATAATGTCGACATTGCATCATCTCAGAAAACATGGTTAAAGCCCTCGGTAGAGACATTTGTTTTTCTGGTTATAACATAATAAGGAAGGATAGACCTGGTGGCTACGGAGAGTTGCCATTGTCTGTTAAAAAATTCAATTTCCTTTGAACAAGTCAACATAGCCCCTCTTGGAGCTTTAGAATGTGTAGCGGTATCCATTAAACTCTCTTCAGGTGTGAATCCATTTTGATATGCTCTTTGTATAATCCTCCAAAATCTAGATTGAGCGAAAATGAATGGAATCAGTTTTTCTATTTCTCTAAGAGAGATTTTAAATTAACTTTGATAGGGGGCGATTTCAATCTACATCACTCAAATTGGGGATCATCATATAACAGTACTCAAGGAAGCATGTTAGTATCCGCTTCGGAACGACATAATTATTTTTCTTTAAATGATGGATCACCCACTAGATTGCAGTACTCTAATCTAAACATATCTGCAGTGGATATTACATTTTGTTCTGAATCTCTGTACCCATTAAGTCACTGGTACGTTGTAGAAGAGACTTTGGGGTCGGATCATTTTGTGATAGGATGTAATCTGAATGTTGAAATAAATAGAGGAAAGTCTTTTTACTTCATCTCGACTATTCAATGTCAAAAAAAGCAGATTGGTTCAAATACAATAAACTCATGTGTGAATATTCTAATGAACTAATACAAGAAAACTCTTTAGATTATTGCTCGTTCAAAAACACAATTTATTAGGTGCAGCGGAACTTAGTATTCCACAGTATAAAAGGAAATTTTAACCATTATTTAGCAAAAATTGGTGGAATGAAGACTGTAAAAAATGCATTAACTAAAAAAAAACAAGCTTATCAAGCTTATGTTGCAAATTCCACTTTGAATAATTTTCTTCGTTACAAGAACTATGAAGCTGTAGCTAAACGTGTTATAAAAAATTCAAAAAAAAACTCATGGAGGAGGTTTTGTTCCTCTCTTGAATAGATCTTCTTCATTTGAGACTGTCTGGAACACTGTAAAAACGAATCAAGAATATTCATACTCCAAAATATCCAGTAATTCAAGGTGAATTGGTGCGAAGGTTTCTTATATAAATTAGCGCCTCCTGGGACAGTTAATGACTTTAAAGCGTGGACATCGCCTCAAAATGGTGATCATATGTGTAGACCTTTCCATTTAAACGAATTTTTAAGATCTCTTAAATAGAACTCTAATACAGCTCCAGGACATGACCAAAATACAATATATCATGATTTATAATTTGCCTTTATCTGCTAAAAAACTTTTGTTAAGAATATTTAATCATATTCTGTATACCGGATATTTCCTGATGATTGGCGTTACTATATATAGTCGTTTCCGCGATACTTAAAACCAAACCAAAAACCCGAATAATGTAGAACTTCCTATCGTCCCATATCTCTTGGTTCTTGCTTACTCAAAACTTTTGAAAGAATGCTGAAAACAATAGACTTGAAATGGTGGTTAGAGTATCACTAAAAAATTTCCAGTTTCACAATTTGGATTTAGAAAAGGACGTAACACATTCAATAATATCTGTCACTTGACAAACGATATTTACTTATCATTCACGCCAGAACAAGGTATTGTTTTTCCTTATTTGCCGACATAATAGGGGCTTATGATTTTATTTCTCTAGATATTTTGAAAGATGAAATCATTCAAATTTGGTTTTGTCCCCGATATTTGCTGATTTGATATTTAATTTGTATTCCAATCGCAAAATATACTTGAAGGTCGGATCAGATTTTTTGGGTCCACGGTATACGAGTAATGGTCTTCCTCAAGGAGTATTATATCGCCCATTTTATTCACTATATATTACCATCGCTTAGAACTTCAATTTAGAAACTCACAATAAAAATTCTGCAATACGCAGATATATCGCCATATACTCGGTTAACAATTCATTGGAAAGTTGCATAGAGGACCTGGATGCTGCAATGACTATTTTTTTCCGCTTTTCTGTTTTCTCATGGACACTCTATGTCCACTACAAAATCAACTGTATGTTCTTTCACAAATAAGCGTATTAATTTCCCCAATTACATCAGTATCGGTAACTATAATTTGAAGCATGATAAATGTGTTAATTTTTTAGGTGTTCACTTAGATAGAAAGCTGTTATGGAAGGAACACATTAAATCAGGTTCGGATTAAAGCTGAAAAAGGCTTACAGATTCTCAAATATGTTTGTCACACTTAATTGGGGCGCAGAGCAAAACATAGCATTACTTTTCTATAGAGCTTCATAAGATCTATACTTGATTATGGAAGTATTTTTTAATGGTAGTGCGGCAGATAACAATTTAGGCGGTACTAGACGTCCTTCAGAAGAAAAGCATTAAGATTGTGTATTGGGCTTCTAAATAGCACCCCACATCCCTGCTGTTCTCTCAGAAGCAGGCGAGTTACCTTTGTCTTATAGAAGACAGATTCTGGGAAAAAAATTTATTTTGAGGTTGTACTCCATTTCCGACACTGCTTTAGAAAACTATTTCGGAAATTACATATTTTAACCCTCTCGCCACAAATTTTTGGATCATCAAAAGGGACCCCTTTTTGATTACATGTTATGATTCGGTCCTGAATATGTTAGATGAAATATCAGTGGATTAATAATCTACCTCTTTTTTCTTCACATTTCAATACATTGACAATCATCCCGGATGTATTTATTCCCTTCATATTCATATGTAATAGAAATGAATTTCTTATATTTATTGAATGAAAGATTTCCAGAATATCTTAGAATTTTACACCGATGCTTCAAAAATCAGATGGCCTCAGCAGTTGGAGCAGCATTATATGATACATTCCAACTGTATCTTCCAGAAGTATAACCTTGAATGGAAAATATTCAATTTTTTATGGAGAACTATTTGCCATATCCCTAGCATTAGAGAGTATTATTAGAAGAGAATTTCATGAACAAAACAACTCGTAAATTTTTAATTATTTCCAGATAGTCAGAGCGCGCTCTTGTCTATAAAAAATACTAGGACATGATAGTTACATTCTCTTTTATTCATAAAAAAATATTTTCTTCGTTGTTCCAATTGCTCCCAGAATGATTTTTCCGTGAAATTTATGTGGGTAAAAAATCGCATCAAGGTGTCTCCGGAAATGAACTTGTAGATAGGGCAGCTAAATCTGCTTCAAATCGGTGACAATATTAGTTCCATGAAGTGTGTATATACAGATTTGTTTTCACCATATCAAGAATACTATATACAATAAGTGGACTTCTGATTTTCAACTTGATCATAGGGGTAAATTTTATAAATCAATTACAGTCGACTCCATTGAGAAGGGTTTGGTTCAGAGACATTCAGTAATGGCAGAATATTCATAAGAATATTGAGTCGACTTTAGAAAGTGGACACTTTCTTTGTCCTCTATATCTTTTTTAAACTTTGGTCTTAGAGAGGATCCTTTGTGTGAATGTGGTGAACAAGGAAATATTGATTCATCTATTATTCTTCTGTAGTAACTTTAGACATGAATGTAATACACTTTCGCTAAACATTTCAAAATACGATTAATCATAAATCAACCTTTTTCAACTTAGCGGTTTTTACTTTCGCTTAATAAGCTTTGAAATTTATAAACTTTTATACGATCATATTATTTCTATCGGTCTCAAAATTTGATACTCCGTCGTTATCCCTATGTTTTGACCCTACTGTAAACCTTTCCTTTCCGTGACTCACCTCTAGTTTGTGTATGAAGATAAAAATCGCCTCGATGAGTCCCTTGGCGTATTGTGTTCCCGTATATTCCCCTGAGTTATTTGTTCTTACTTTCTTAATATTTTTGTTGGCTAATGATTAATTGTCGAGGCCATTTTGTGTATTGAATTAAAAAAAAAAATACCTATTAGGCGATGGCTTGGTTTTTTGCGGATACCGAGCAGCAAAAATATCACATGTTCTTGTTATCACTTTATTACACTCTCCATAAATAATAAACAAATTTAGGTAATCTTCGTTTGTATAATTCAAACGACTTGGCATGATTGTGTTACTATATATAATAATTTTTCGAATAATGACATCTCTTTGGAATTTGTTTCCATGGTAACCTGGCCGAGAACTAATATGGCATCACACGCCTACTATTACAAAATTTCAGGAAATCATTTGAAAAAATGGACTTTTTGTAGTTTTTCAACATCCATTTTTGTAATACTTTCCTGAGCACCCTGTATATTAAATGTCAAAATACTATTCATCTTACGCTAAAACAGAACCACCTCTATTAGGAAATTTATCTTGATTGGGCAGTAATACCGTTTTTTTAGAAGAAAAATAAGATTATTACTCGATCTACATACGTAATTTTTGACAAATAAACTCAAATATTTCCGAAACAGTTGAAGATAGGTATAGGACATTATATATAAAATCTATCTAGAGTTTTGTGAAGAGTCCATAAATGTTATAATATACAGGGTGTCCCATTTGAAATAAGCAAGCTGATACCTACTTCCGGCATAACCGGAAGTGCCATCACCTTGAAAATATTCAAGCCGGATGTCCCCCATCGACATGAGTACACATCCAAATTCAGATATTTCCTATGTTTAGTCGGAAACAATTGAACCATATCTTTCATATGCCAAGGGGTTACTAGAAGAAATATGTATGACCGTTTGAAATGTTGGTTTAGTTATCACTTTCGGAGGATGGATTATACTGATGAGCCCCAATAAGGGCGAAATAGTCTGTCTATCAATTTCCATCGATTGTGATGAACAAATTAACATTTCTAACAATTACCGTCTAGGGTAGAGTTGGATATTTCCATGCTTCGTGAACTCTTATAACCAGCTCCGCTAGGAGGTTTGTTTGATTAGTTTCAAATAAATGTCCTAGTTCACTTAATTTTATAACCACGGGCGTGTTTTCCGTTTAACACAAATAATTCTTACTTATATTCATTTGCCATTGCGATAAAATTCGGAGCGATTGCTGCTTGCGGTGTGTGAATGTTGAATCACATCGAATTGATGTGTCAACTTTACCTTGGCAGATATAGTAGCCACCTTCGGGTTTTCCGGGCGTACGAGTTCTCGTTGCCGAAATGTTTGCGTCTGTCTGAAAGATGTGGTTCAAT
>JARQZK010004428.1:125000-135000 GCA_030704885.1 Cynegetis impunctata
TCATTTTTCGTTGTCTTATTTAGGGTATTATATTCTGGGAAATATCTGTCAGTCTTTCTTTTTTTTTTTATTAGTTCTATCGTTTCGGGTTTTAATTTAGTATTTGATCTCTGTCTTATCCTGCATATTTTCTTTGTGGCTGGAGTTATGCTATGCGATATTCTATTGAGGATTTAATCTATATCCTTATCCTGAAGTGCCGGTGGCTTTAGCGTCTTCTTCAGTTGTTTCTGATAATTTTCTCGATTGAGTTGCAGGGCATCTCTTGTAAGAGATGTATGTCTGGTGACTAGTCTTCTCCTTTCTATGTTGGAGTTGATTTGTATCTTGGCACGCACTATTCTGTGGTCGCTTCCTGTGTCAAACCTGTTTAGCACTGTGACATCTTTGCAGATAGTGTTTCTACCAGCGAGGATGTTTCATTTTTTACCAGTCCGCCTGGGCTTCGCCACGTCCACTTCCTTCGAGTTTTGTTTTTCAAAGGAGGTGTTTATACAATAGAGTTTTTCTTTGTCTGAGAATTTTACAAGCGTATCTCCTCGTTCATTTCGTTCTCCCTGACCAAAGTTTCTCATATAGCATGTATCACTTGGTTGTTTTCTTCCTACCTTGGCGTTAAAATCCCCTGTAATGATTACATATTAAGTATGTTCAAGGTTTCTGGCCCGGGTAATGTCTTCATATAGTTATTCTCTTAATTCGTTGTTCGCTGCGCTTGTAGGTGCGTAGCAGTATATCAATTGGATCGTGTATCTTTTGTTTAGGCTTATTATCAGATATATCACCCTGTTTAATATTGCTTGGTTTTTGTGATAAGGTGTTTGAATTGGCTGTTAACGATAAAAGCCACTCCTCCATAACTATACTTTATCTCGGAGTTGTTTTGAAACATGTTGCGCTCAGAATTAAGAGTAGTAATTTCTTCTCCCTGCAGCCGTGTTTCGCATAGCCCTACTATGTCCCACTTAATATTCCTCAGTTGTTCCTCTAGTTCTTCTAAGTGATCGTTTTTTCTCATTATCCTAATATTATAAGTAGCAATGTATATATTCTGCTTTGGTTTTTTGTATTTTCTCGATCTCTTGCTTACCCCAGAGTTCGTGAGGCTGCCCGGTTCTATATCAGGATTGCATTCTGAGGCTTGAAAAGGTCTACCCATCTGGGGTAATTTTCTTTTGGATTTCGACTCTAGCATGGTTTTTTGGAGGTTGATGGCAATTAAAACGCCACGCCTGCCGAGCGCGTCGACGAATGTTATCTCGGCCGTCCAATAAGGGTACAAATGCCGTTTTCAGCAGCTCATTCTGAGTCGGACGCTGCGTGCTAGTTCTGGTCCACCCCGAGTATTTGATTTCCCCGATAACACACATATCTGTGAGGCGTTCCCCTATCCGGCACCTGGGGAAGCGCCCGAAATTTCAATATTACATATTCATCAATATTTTCTTCATACACTATTCATATAAATTCAAGTAGATCAATATGTAAATTATATTTCGATTTTTGGCATTAATTAGTTCTACAAAATATATATATTCATAATTTTTTCCAATAATCATAACATGGATATTGAACCATATTGATATAATATGTACTTTTTATTGAATATAAATTTTTATATCGAATGACTCTTGGAAAGTATTTATTTCATTCAAGTGTTACTCCTCACTTAGTTAGATATAAATTTTCAACTTGAAGAATGACCTTTTGACAGATGTATTTCCATCGAGTTCTTAAATAATATAAAATTTTACAACTTCGTTTTCAGCTTTATATGAGAAAAAGAAGAGAACTCGAACTTTTTTTTAATTTAAACTTTTATATACTCTCCAAATAAAAATATTGAATTAGCATATACCTATTTAAATTTTTCTATTTGAATACATATTAATAATTCTTATAAACATTAGCCAATATCATTTATGATTCTTCATATTTTTTAACATGAAATCTGTAATATTTTATCTATGTTTATTTATACCATATTGAATCTTGTATTCACAAGATATTAAATAATCTAATTGATCTAATTTCAAAGAAAATGACCTGAATACATTTGTCATACTTAATATATTTACTCACACATTATTCATTATGAATTATTTTGTTACTTAAATAAAATAAATCGAAGAAATTTAAAACATACTTGTTTCATATGGATAATTATGATAAGATTAGAATATTAATGATAGGTATCCTTCAAATACAAATTGAACGTAATGACAGTTTGTCTGTTCGGTTAACTTTTTTAATATTATAAATGATTTTTATTACATTTTATATCATGAATTATGAGCAATATATGTTTTCTTTAGAATATAGTGAAAATTTTTCAATTTATATCATTTTTACATCCAACATGTCAATATTATTCTTGAATGGTCCAAATTTATTTGTCAAAAATTATAACAATCATGTGAGTATCATAATACTCACTGTGCCCAACCAACTGAGGAAGCTGAGACGACTCCTTGCACTGATCGTGAAAAATATTTTCGCTGCTTGCGATTGCGGCATTGAGCTACATATCGTAAAATACATCGTACAAAATGTTCACTGAGGGCATATACTGGTAATACACAGGATTTCCTAATTGCATTTATAGAGGCAATCGAATACAAATATGAACTATACAAATGCTTCTAATTATCTTGTGCAATTCTGTGTTATCTTAGATTGTGTTGTATACCAAATATATATATATTTAGTATGTTTACCTATATATATATATATATATATATATATATATATATATATATATATATATATATATATATATATATATATATATATATATATATATATATATATATATATATATATATATATATATATATATATATATATATATATATTTATATATATATATATATATATATATATATATATATATATATATATATATATATATATATTTATATATATATATATATATATATATATATATATATATATATATATATATATATATATATATATCTATATATATATATAGGTAAACATACTAAATATATTCATATTTGGTATACAACACAATCTAAGATAACACAGAATTGCACAAGATAATTAGAAGCATTTGTATAGTTCATATTTGTATTCGATTGCCTCTATAAATGCAATTAAGAAATCCTGTGTATTACCAGTATATGCCCTCAGTGAACATTTTGTACGATGTATTTTACGATATGTAGCTCAATGCCGCAATCGCAAGCTGCGAAAATATTTTTCACGATCAGTGCATGGAGTCGTCTCAACTTCCTCAGTTGGTTGGGCACAGTGAGTATTATGATACTCACATGATTGTTATAATTTTTGACAAATAAATTTGGACCATTCAAGAATAATATTGACATGTTGGAAGTAAAAATGATATAAATTGAAAAATTTTCACTATATTCTAAAGAAAACATATATTGCTCATAATTCATGATATAAAATGTAATAAAAATCATTTATAATATTGAAAAAGTTAACTGAACAGACAAACTGTCATTACGTTCAATTTGTATTTGAAGGATACCTATCATTAATATTCTAATTTTATCATAATTATCCATATGAAACAAGTGTGTTTTAAATTTCTTCGATTTATTTTATTTAAGTAACAAAATATTTCATAATGAATAATGTGTGAGTAAATATATTAAGTATGACAAATGTATTCAGGTCATCTTCTTTGAAATTAGATCAATTAGATTATTTAATATCTTGTGAATACAAGATTCAATATGGTATAAATAAACATAGATAAAATATTACAGATTTCATGTTAAAAAATATGAAGAATCATCAATGATATTGGCTAATGTTTATAAGAATTATTAATATGTAATCAAATAGAAGAATTTAAATAGGTAAATGCTAATTCAATAATTTTATTTGGAGAGTAGATAAAAGTTTAAATAAAAAAAAAGTTCGAGTTTTCTTCTTTTTCTCATATAAAGCTGAAAACGAAGTTGTAAAAGTTTATATTATTTAAGAACTTGATAGAAATACATCTGTCAAAAGGTCATTCTTCAAGTTGAAAATTTATTTCTAACTAATTGAGGAGTAACACTTGAATGAAATAAATACTTTCCAAGAGTCATTCGATATAAAAATTTATATTCAATAAAAAGTACATATTATATCAATATGGTTCAATATCCATGTTATGATTATTGGAAAAAATTATGAATATATATCTTCTATAGAACTAATTAATGCCAAAAATCGAAATATAATTTACATATTCATCTACTTGCATTTATATGAATAGTGTATGAAGAAAATATTGATGAATATGTAATATTGAAATTTCGGGCGCTTCCCCAGGTGCCGGATAGGGGAACGCCTCACAGATATGTGTGGTATCGGGGAAATCAAATACTCGGGGTGGACCAGAACTAGCACGCAGCGTCCGACTCAGAATGAGCTGCTGAAAACGGCATTTGTACCCTTATTGGACGGCCGAGATAACATTCGTCAACGCGCTCGGCAGGCGTGGCGTTTTAATTGCCATCAACCTCCAAAAAACCATGCTAGAGTCGAAATCCAAAAGAAAAATACCCCAGATGGGTAGACCTTTTCAAGCCACAGAATGCAATCCTGATATAGAACCGGGCAGCCTCACGAACTCTGGGGTAAGCAAGAGATCGAGAAAATACAAAAAACCAAAGCAGAATATATACATTGCTACTTATAATATTAGGATAATGAGAACAAACGATCACTTAGAAGAACTAGAGGAACAACTGAGGAATATTAAGTGGGACATAGTAGGGCTATGCGAAACACGGCTGCAGGGAGAAGAAATTACTACTCTAAATTCTGAGCACAACCTGTTTCAAAACAACCCCGAGATAAAGTATAGTTATGGAGGAGTGGCTTTTATCGTTAACAGCCAATTCAAACACCTTATCACAAAAACCAAGCAATATCAAACAGGGTGATATATCTGATAATAAGCCTGAAAAAAAGATACACGATCCAATCGATATACTGCTACGCACCTACAAGCGCAGCGAACAACGAATTAAAAGAATAACTATATGAAGATGAATATATTATGTATGTTTACCTATATATATATATATATATATATATATATATATATATATATATATATATATATATATATATATATATATATATATATATATATATATATATATATATATATATATATATATATATATATATATATCCATTAATATTGAAATGACTCACATGAGTAAGTGAGAAGTATGAATATTTATAATTTTGCTGTTATCTCAAAAGTAGTTTTATAATAATTTTGCTCTGCTTCATAATGATTTTATTCAAAACCTACGCATTTAAAATATATGAAATCTGATTTGGTTGAGATTTTTCACGTTAGTCTTCATAAGTTTTGTTTTGAGATTTAATTACCTGATTAAATTATCTGCTTTATTTGTTGTAAATATTTGAGATATTGCTTGTTACGAAAATTAATATCCAGAATATTGAATGTGCCTGTATCAGCATTCATATTGTTCCTGCACAATGAAACACGTTCCAGACCAAGGATAATACGCAAGATTATTATGTCGTTATTTTCAATGTCGGTGGAATTGTGAAATATAGCACGATTATTTGAATTCCTCAAACGGGTATGTTCTTTGACCTCATTATTGATTGCGCTTTTCATCGATAATATACTCGGATTTCTATCGAAGTCCTTCAGATTGTATCTTGTCGTTACAAGACTTGTAACTTTTTCAATTATTATCTTAACTATTAAAATATTGATTGGATTCATTTGTAATATCAAACATTTCTGAATTTGCTTGGTTGTTTCGATCTTTTTTCATTTCTGAAATTTTGATGCATTAAGATATTCATTGTGTATAATTTGGTTAAGTGCTGTAATTTATGTTTCACTCAATTTATTCTCTAAGTATATTACTTATGAATTTCGAGATTTTGTCTACGTGAATTATCACATTTTTTAGAAGTATTCTATAGAAAACATAGAATATTTCTTTTATCATCAATTTATATTTTTGGTTTATTCAATATTGGGGATCGCAAATTCGATAATATAATAATTATATGAATAAATAATAAAACGATATTTAGTGAATCACTTCTTCTAGAACGTACAGCAATAATTAGATCAAGAAGAGCAATGCAGATATCTATTGTCTTTGACCGAAAAATGTTACTGTGTCTTTGGTTTGTCTTTTATAGTGTGAAAAAAATGCGAAATACTCGATCCTAACCAGCTTCCTTGAACAGTTGTTTTATGATTTTCAATCATAAAGTGACTTTATGTGCCAAATTAATATTGCATTATGCCTTAATTAGAATTTGGATTGAGAATCTGAATAACTGAAAAATTCTGATTAAAAATGGTTTTATATTCTTTCATAAACGACGGTTAAAGAAAATCAGAACTAATTTTAATCTACGCCGTCGATCCACAACTTTCAACTTGGACGTCATATCAATAGATTACGATTTTCTGAAACGATTTATCTACAAGATATTACTGAATTTATTGAAAAATAATATTTATTCCACAAAATCAAAGGGTATCAATGCAATATAATATTATTTTCATTACATAATTATGTAGGTATCTCGATAACAAAATAGTTAAGATTTTTGGGATTTTTTGAGACAAACACCTGGGGATGTGTAACATTAGTGGCTAAAAATATCGAAAAAGAAAACCGCGCAGATATAATAAATAATGGAAAAAATTTGAATTAAATAACACACAAACTTACAGGTTTTTTAATATACAGGGATAAAAATGGAAGACAGCGGTAATCCACGTCGACTATTTCATACTTCTAATTTATTGTGTTGTATGTATTCATACAAAATGACATAAACAGATAAGTTCTTCAATTATAGAAGGAATCCTATACTATATGGCTGATGATACTCAGTAATGCCCGAAATCCGTAGAAGAAAGTCAGAGCAGTGATGTCTATAATAACAACATTGCATTTATAGATGATCCATGGAACCCTCTTCATCACAGTCAGTGGTGTGTTCCTTACGCCAATTTTGTACAAGTTAGTTGAAGATTCAGCATGTCCGCTTCTGAATCTACAGATAACTATACATTTCCATCTACAGAACGAGTGATGTACCTAATTTATTCATCAATTTTTCTGATAAACACCAAAATCCTACCTCGACTATATGATAATATATATTATTCGCTGGTTTCCTAAATCATAATGTTGTTCATTATCCATCAATGCTAATGAATAATTATTATTTGGCAGTGAATAAACATAGGGCAGATAGGGACGAATAAGAAAGATTTTTGATATTATAGAGGCACTAATTTGTCGAAAACATACTTCTACTGAAACGAATCTTGGTTCTATAATGAGAACAATTCAGTTAACATGACAATGTATTGGACCATATATTCAATATGAATAAAAATATGAGAAAATGTTAGATACCTATGAGAAGCTTCTTTAAATCTTCATGGAAATAAAAAATGCAAGCCAACGTGAAATAGATTAGGCGTCTTTTGTAACTGCAAAGGGTTTAAGATCAAAAGGAACGTAGTGTCTCTTAATATTCATAATACAAAACGTAAACTGTTCAATAAATTCGTTTCTAACTAACAGCATCGTACTGTGTATAACAAGATCCTGTGTAGTGTTATCCACAGTACGATGCTGTATGCAGCACCGGTGTGGAGAGATGTATTGAAGGTGGTCAAGCATCGAGAAGCTTGTATCTCGGCACAGCGGAGGGGGCTCCTAAGGGTGGCGTCCGGCTATCGGACTGTGTCGGCGGTGGCTTTACAAGTCATAGCAGGTTTCCCGCCTTTTGCTATCATTGTAGCGGAGGTATGTTTCCTGTACACAGTCAGTGGCCGGCTCCCTGAGAACAGAAGAATGGCGAGGAAAATAACTCTGAATAAGTGCCAGGACCGTTGGGCAGGGGAAGACCAGAAGGCGGCTTGGACAAGGCGCCTTATACCCGATCTGCGAACATGGATTTCATGCTCCTACGCCACGACAAATTACTTCTTAACGCAGTTCTTGACAGGTCATGGGCCTTTTGGGACTTACACCCCACGAATCGGGAAGACTCCAAACGACATATGCAGGCTCTGTGGGGTGTCAGATAGCCCGGAACATGTGGTTTGGGTGTGTGCAAGGTGGGAACAACAACGCTGGAAATTGTGCCGTTATGTGGGATACTTGCCTACGGTGGAGGATTTAATGGGTGAAATGTTTAAAAGCAGAGAGTCGTGGAATACTATTTTCTCCATAATAACGGAGATCATATCCAAAGAGGACAGGCTGGAAGAGGTAAATGTTCCCGCATCAAGCGAAAGTGAGGCTTAGAAAAGTTTTTTGATACATGTCCAGTTCCTGAAGGTATAAACTTTCAGTTGAATTCCGGGAGCTGGGACAGGAAAAAATCGGAGAGGGGTTTTCAGTCGGTCGGCAATACCAACATGCCAACCCGACATACTCCTGAGTATTCATCTCAGGAAATCTGATAACAGATTTTCCCCTCTCCACAAAAAAAAATCTTCGTGAACATACAAAATGCAAGCCAACGTGAAATAGATTAGGCGTCTTTTGTAACTGCAAAGGGTTTAAGATCAAAAGGAACGTTGTGTCTCTTAATATTCATAATACAAAACGTAAACTGTTTAATAAAGTCGTTTCTAACTCAAATGGCTCGTTATTGCCAAGAAAAGATAAGAATGTATATATATATATATTTATATATATATATATATATATATATATATATATATATTTATTTATTTATTTATTTATTCATATAATTAGTGCCTTTCATTCTTCAACCTATTCTTGACATAAAAAGTTTTTTTTTTCATGTAAACAAATATGAAAAACATATTTTCAATCATAACAGACTGCGATCTTTGTGATATTTGGAGATTATCTTCAATGAGAAATTACTTATATATATATATATATATATATATATATATATATATATATATATATATATATATATAAATATATATATATATATATATATATATATATATATATATATATATATATATATATATATATATATATATATATATATATATATATATATATATATATATATATATATGCATATCGGATTGCTGTAGCGCAGAACTATTAATATGTGACAAATGTGGAAACTTCAAGATTGAATAATATCCTTCGTAATATATTCGAAATGCAAATGTTTGTACCCTCTTCTACCTATAATTAGGTCTTATTTCTTGTTATATATATTCCTTTATTTCTTATACACAATAGTTATAAGTCATTTAAACTAGTACCGATTATATCAATAATATTAGCACTCAAAATTACAACTACTTCTTACTAGTCAGTTTTCATTCGAGAATTATGAAATTTAAGATTGAAATAGCAGGGTTATTGAAATTCCAGGCATTCATTTGTTTTGGAAGGAATACTAATTTGCCTTCTTGCGAACTACCGCTTCTTCGATGAAAATGATATATAAATAAAAAATCAATACTGCATCATCAGTACACTTCAAGAATTTCAAAAGTTTCATTGAATATCAACCAACATAATAACGATGTTCAAATACGTACGTATATTTATTATTCATTTTATAGATCTGTGTTTTCTTTACCTGCGAGCTTTCTATGATTCCAGAATTGATTGAAGAGATGTTGTAAAATAAATGTTATTCGTCTTCCATCCTAAGTGAAATATTCCTAATTTCACATTGAATGTTATATAATTATTTCTTAAAGGAATTATGTTTTCTGAAATTGAGGAAAAACTTCATACACTGTTGGTATCATAATGACAGGTTTTTGAGTTATAAGCAACATGGTTCAGGATACTTACTATATTAATCTTATTTCAATTATGGAAAATTTTTCTGTAATAATATGAATTGAATTCAACTACACTCATGCAAATTAATATCAAACTTTTATTTGTTATTAAATTTTTTTAATTTACACAAAAATATGGAAATTAACTAAGACTAATAAGTCTTGATAATGAGTTCATAACTT
>JARQZK010004428.1:140000-217500 GCA_030704885.1 Cynegetis impunctata
ATTATCCATCGGATAATTTATATAGGGAAGCAGATGTTTTGGATATAAGGCAGCTTTTTTTTCTGAAGAGTGTAATAACAAAATATGAGGAAAGGTTGAAATTATGTTATGTGGAACACAACTATGAGACCAGGTGTGTTACGCAGCAAAAGACTAGGACGGCTTTTTTCTCTAGTACTGTGGGGCGCCGATCTTTCGAATATCTGGGAAATAGATTATTTAATTTTCTACCGTACGAGATAAGAAACCTGGAAACTAGGAAACTATTTGTAGTTCGAACAAAGAAATTTCTTAGGGAACGACCTAGAAATCTCATCGGCTCCTTGATTGAATGAGAGGAAGCGTTCAGTCTTGGATGATGTGTCGGGATTCAGATTGTGAATAAATGCACAGACGTTACTTCAGATCATTATTTAACTTAGAGAAAATTTATCCCACGCTCTGGCAAAGCCTTTGTGGGAGTAGAGTATTATTTTGTTTATTTACATTTTAGGAATGATAATTAGAGTATGTTGTCATATTATAGGAAAGAAAATGGTATGTATTAATTTATGTTATATGAAATTTTGCCAAACTTATGTTAAATAAACTTATATTATTATTATATATATATATATTTATATATATATAATATATATATATATATATATATATATATATATATATATAATAATAATATATATTTATATATATATATATATATAAACACACATATATATATATATATATATATATATATATATATATGTATATATAAATATATGTATATATACAGGCATTTTTTTCAAATGATCCCACTATTGATATCTCGAAAACGGAGAAACTTACAAGGTCGGTTGAATGAGACAAAAGTTTCCTATTTTGAGAAGCAGTAATAAGCTCTTTTGAGAACTTTAATATCGATGGTTGTTTTTAAGATATTGGCCAAAAACTGAAATAGTCGAACTTTGACTTTACCGCCTCCATTTAGAATGATATATGATGAAGCCAGAGGAATATTAAATAATGTTTCATATTTGTTATAATCTGATATGAACCAATTTTCAATGAGACGAATCGTTCATTAGATTCCATCATCAACTTCCTTTTCTCAAATATGGGCCTCTAGTTTTCTCATCAATTTTAGTAGCAACCGCTGTTTATATTTCAAGGTACCTTACTGAATTCAGTGAATCGACATAGATCAAATAACTTATTCAGTTTTTCTTCAATATACAAAACACATTGAAACTAAATATTTTTTGAAAGATGGTTTGTCTAGTAACTCAAGAATTTTCACTAGCCCAAAAAGAGCATTTTTGTTTTGCAAATACGTTCGCGTGTACAGATTTTGAGTCTTATTTCAGTCAAAAAAAAAACCGTTAGAGTGATTTATTTCACTTGAAACTATTAGTTTTCTTTGCCATGGAAATTAAGTGTATTAATTCTGCACTACCTAGGATCAAATTACTTTGTTCGAGAAAAACTCCATATCCTGATGTTTAAGTTATAGGAACATTCTATACTGTTTGAAAAAAATTTTAATTACCTTTGAATTTCACAAGTCCTATACGGGGGTTCCATTAAACGAACGCAATTTTGCCCATTTTGTATGTAGCAGAAATAGTACTTATTTCAAAGTCTCCTGTATAATATTGGATCAATTCCACTTTTTGAATTAAACAAATGTACTTCCCCAAAACTAACGCCCCAATTTCAGCTCTTCATCATGTAAAAACACAAAGTTATTGAGTTAAAATGTTGGTTTTGTTTTCCCTCAAGAATATGCGAATCAATTAATAACTCCAGAACCGTTTGTGATAGGCATAGAAATATTTAAAGATGTAATGTACAGAGAAATTCATTTAAAATAACAAAGTTTTTAAAACTTTCCAGTAGAAGTGACAACACTGCGTATTTTTTTCAAATAGATAGAGACTAGTTATGTTACCAACCAGATTTTCAGATCGATCCCATCATTAGTTCTCCATATACTTCTGAACTATATGTTTAGCATTTTATCAAAAGTAACATTCGCGAGCAAAGGTCAGGGAGTTAAACAATCTTCAGTTTTTACCGAAGAAAATAAACGTAAGTTTTTAAGTCAGGCTCCAAACTATACGCTTCTATTTTGTTAAGTTGTTGCCATTTGTGGAATTTTTGGTAGTTGCAGAAGAATCGAAATATTAAATTTACATATGAGTGACATTAGGAGAAAAGGATTATTCTCCATAATTTGTACTCGACCATCGAAAACTGAGAAAGGCTGGATGTTTGCTGTGGATGATGATTCCAATATTGAATATGCTCTGATTTTAGGAAGTATCTTGCACTACGACCGAAAAATGTCAGTAAATATCGAGACTAATTTAGAAATATTCTAATGATGTAAGTTGTTGGAATTAGTTCATTTGAGAATTGCCCTTCCCCTACAGCGTGTTTTCTAAATTTGCTAGATGTGGATACATATACGGGATACGTTTTTAGACGGACATCTGATTAGATTATGACTAATGGAGGATTTAATCTATATGAACTGCAACGTCAAGTAGGTTGAAAATCCTCATCGGCAGCGGCTTGTTATATTAAAGAGTCCTATATATAATAAACCAACCTGATGTTCAAAATTATTTGCTGGGGTTCAGGAAGGAAGTAATATGGGGTCTAACTTTTCTGTACACGTTAATGATAGCGTTGAAAATTCAAATTTCAGTTATGCTGCATATATATATATATATATATATATATATATATATATATATATATATATATATATATATATATATATATATATATATATATATCTATAAAATATAGAGATATATGTATGTATAATATATATATATATATTTATAGATATATATGTGTATATATATATATATATATATATATATATATATATATATATATATATATATATATACACTGTGGACCACGACGAAACGCATGGATCGATATCTCAGAAACTGAATATAGAAAAAATTTGAAATTTTGGGAACGTGCTATATGTCTTAGGGCCTATACAGCTAAGATATTTTCATCTATTGGGTACTTCCGTTTGTACCGAGAATAGACCCTAAGTCGCTTAATCTAAATGGGATACCCTTTATATTATTACATTTTTGGATTCTACTTAAGATTCTAGGTAGATTATATACCTAAGTCTAAGTGTTTTCGATATATTTAGGTTTTTATGTCAAAAACGACGATTGCAAGCCCTATTATAATTATCAATTGTTCCTATAAGGAAGCCCTTTTTACTTTGGGTTAGATTCCTTGTTGAAAAGTACCTACTTCATTAGATTTTGTATAATATTTGTATAACTAATCATACAGAGTGTTCAAAAAATAAGATCTAAAATGAGATAGAAAAAACTGGCAAAAATCAATTTTTTCAAATGGAAACCCCCTATTTTTCTTATTTTGTAGTATTTGGCATTTAAAAAGGAGGTAACTTTGTTCAACACGTTGACTGCCTATATCAGATATGGGGACTTGCCGAATAACCCGAATTTTTTTCTGTTTAATTTTGCGGAAAATACAGTCCTTAGTGTTGTGTTGATAATTGAATTTTTTTTTCTGTGTCATTATACCTGAAATTAGTATGACCCAGGGGTTGAGTCACCGGCCTCTGAGGTCTGTATTCTTAACAGAGGCCGATGACCCCACACTTGAGTCCAACCCTAAAATGAACTTTGTCACGAGAAATGAATATAAAATGCATGCTCAAACCTCAATTTATTTATAAAAATCAGTGTTTTCAATATACAGAACAAAAAAGTCAACAAACAATATAAATCTATGCTAATTTATGGTCATGAACAAAATACGAGCAAAAATACTCGTTTATTCCCCGACAAGAAGCCGACGTGAAAAGTAGTTCCCCTGACGAAAGCCGGAGCTATACTAGTTCATAACGTTTTAGATTGCACGTGACTCAACAGATGAGTCATCCGCCTTCGGCGGAGGGCCGGCATGACTCAACAGTTGAGTCACCGGCAGTCAACTTGTAAGGTTATCTATACCTAAAATTTGAAGTTTTCGAAATATTGCCAATTCAATATTTTTATATGGCGATTTTACATTTAATCGTTGAACAATTAGATCTAGGATAGCCACGATCGTATTTGACATTTCAAATCATCGTAATGGCACCCCAGTTAGATTCTACGCAAGATTCTAGGCAGATTTCATGTTTTATGTCCTATACCTTAGTCTAAGCGTTTTTGACATATTTAGGTTTGTATGTCAAAAATGACGATTGCAAGCCCTAATATAATTATAAATTGTTCTTATAAGGATTCCCGTATTACTTACTTTGGGGTGGATTCCTTATTGAAAAAGACTTGCTTTAATAGATTTTGTATAGTATTTGGATAACTAATCATACAGGGTGTTCGAAAAAAAGGATCTAAAATGAGATTGAGAAAACTGACAAAAATCAATTTTTTCAAATGGAAACCCCCCCATTTTTCTTATTTTGTAGTATTTAGCATTGAAAAAGAAGGTAACTTTGTATGAAGTTATCTATACCTAAAATTTGAAGTTTTCGAAATATTGCCAATTCAATATTTTTATATGGCGATTTTACATTTAATCGTTGAACAATTAGATCTAGGATAGCCACGATCGTATTTGACATTTCAAATCATCGTAATGGCACCCCGGTTAAATTATACAAACGAAAATTATTTTAACTTAATTATTTTTTATGGACAATGTGATAAAGTCATTCTAAGAACAAGTGATACATTTGCGACCAGATATCCTCATAAACTAAGACCATCAGCAAATACTGTTGAACGAATTATAGAAAACTTCAAGAACTTTTGATCATTATCAAGACTCTTGTCTTGATAATGAGTTTATAACTCGAAACATGTCGACTTTTCGTTACTGCTAAATACAGTATCTAAATATTTTTTATATTGTGAAACATAAGCCAAGTGTTTTTATTTTAAAGTTTATACTTTATTCGTTATTAAATTTGTTTAAACAGAAACTCAACTCCTGTAAGTTAGATTATATTCGTCTATACTTTATCAAACTCATAAGCTTATTAACCAATGTCTTGCAGCGCTCCTGATGATGAGATAAAGCAATCTCAAAAGCTCGAGCTGAAGAAAAAAGAGTAATTCACGTGTTTTATTGCTGCCATCCCACGGACCTATAGTTTACTTAAATAACTCAGCGAAGATATCCAATTCATTTATATATATATATATATATATATATATATATATATATATATATATATATATATAAAATTATATATATGTATGTGTATATATATATATATATATATATATATATATAAATATATATATATATAAATATATATATATAATATATAATATATATATATAAATATATATAAATATATATATATATATAATATATATATATATATATATATATATTTATATATATATATATACACGCTATGCTTTCGTTAGTAACAAGATTTGAATTAATCAAAATTAGAGTGAAAAATATTTCTTTTAAATATCAAACAGTAACGTTTTGAGGAATATTTGATTGTAGATACCTAAGTACCTATAGTTACCGTGTTAATACGTATCTACATTCAAATGATAAGAACAAGTATTATCATTAGATTGAACTCGTAATCGATAGATTATCGAAGTATTTTTTGCTGTATTAATAAATTGAACTTTTGGCATAAGAGATAGTCCCAAGAGCAGTGAATTTTTGCATGATCGTAGTAAAATTAATTTCACAATAACCGGGATTTACTGTTCACCCTGATATTTTCCTTGATAATTGTGAAAATTTAATTGAATATCTGTGTGATTTGAGTGGGACACAGACATATTCAGTAATTTCAACTATGACTCCAATGTATAAAGTTTTAAAGCCAATGAGTGTGAAAGATTACTATCAAATAGTGACTTACCTATATCGGATTGTTAGTGATTTTGGGTAAATAATAAATAATAGTAGAACGCTCATTGATTATTTAATAACAAATAATAAATAATCGATTGTCAGGTACTTCCTACTCCAAAAAGAGATGATCATAATATTATTTCGTTAAGTTTAAAGAAGAAATCAACAGTTAATAAAAATACGCTACTGAAAACTATTGACTCTGAGTAAGATAAACAGATTAATCTTTGACGAATAAAAATTGAAATAATTTGGTCCTTAATATTGATTGTTTGGTTAGGAATTTGATGGATCTAATGAACGAAGTATTGAGGGAAATACCAAATGAAATTGATTATACCTATAGGTACCATGAAAAATATTTCGGGATGACATATATTCAATGATTATTTTTTAGGAAGTGTAAAACAACATTGTTGTTTTACCCCTTCCATTAATATGCACACTTTCTTATTGAAAATAATAATTATTCATTGTAAATTGATTAGCCTCAACAAAATCAGCGTTAGTTTTTATCATAATCCTTTAGCATTTATTATCATTTGTATAAGGCATCAGAAGATCTATTTCTTGAAACTCAGTTTTTATTCGAGCATTATGAAATTTAAGATTGAAATAGCAAGGTACTTAAAATTCCAAACATCAATTTGTTTTCTATGGAATACTAATTTGCCTTCTTGCGAACTACCTCTTCTTCAATAGAAATGATATATAAACAAAAAGTTAATACTGCATGATCACTATACCTCAAGTATTACTAAAGTTTCATTGAATATCAACCTACACAATAATGATGTTCAAATACGTACGTATATTTATTTTTTATTTTGATGGATCTTAATGTAATATCAGGTTTCTCTTTGACTACAACCTTTTTATGACTCCAAAATTGATTGTAGATATGACATTGAAGACATTTTATTTGCATGATATCCTAATATCTTCAGTATCACGAAGAAAGTTACATAATTATTTTTTTCTGTTTTGATGTTATTTTAGTATTTAGTTGCAAAATTCCTTGAAAAAAAAAGACTTGATGAAATATGATATATTTTATAACACAGTGAAAGTTATACTATTCTTTCGTGCAAGAAATAAAACTAAGAGATATTTTCATACATTGTTTATGTCAGAACAGAGATGCTTCTATATCATAACAAGATAGTGCAGTTACTTTAGCGATCCACCACGGAATGAGAGATAATAAGCTAAATTTTTGATATATCTTCATTTTGGCGTTCTCAAAGTTGTCTCAAAAGTCTCATAATAATCTCGTGTCTGCGTCATAATTTATTCATGGACAAATGTCAGAAACAAATAGTTTTTCGTGATTATCTCGGTTTTTACTGTTCCTATCATGTTCACATCTATAATTAAAATTATAGATCATATATATTGAGACAAATTTTATTTCAAACATTTTTTCATGCGCTCAACCGTTTTCGCGAAAGAGGGCGGTGAGGGCGCAGCGCACAGCCATACGTACTCTAAGGCAAGATCTACCGTGAAAATCTGTGAATACTACTTTGAATTTTGAAAGTTTGCATTGTTTACCGATTAATACATTTTTAAAGAAATAAAATACTTATTGTTTATCTTAATTTATTGAAATAGATCTAAACATAAATAAGTATTTTATCTTCAAGGTAGTATTCACAGATATTCACGGTTGACCTTGATTTCAGTACGTATGGCCGAGCGCTGCGCGCTCACTGTCGTCTATCGCGAAAAGGGTTAAGAGCATTAAAAAATATTTGAAATAAAATTTGTTCCAAATTTTATGCTCCTCAATTTTTATAATGGGTGTAAATATGATTGGAGCAATAGAAACTGAGATAGTCACGAAAACCTGATGTTTTTTTTGACATTTCACCATGAATAACTCACGACGCTGACACGAGATTAAGTGAGACTTTTGAGACAACTTTTAGAACATCAAAATGAAAGTAAATACAAAAATTCATCTTATTATCTCTAATTCCGAAGTTGACCAATTTTTTATGCTAAAATTAATGCACTAAGATAGGGTGCCTATTAAGGAGTTATTGCAATTATTGAAAATTATTTTTATAATTTTTTATTTCACATTATTCAAATTTCAATTGTATTTGAATTTGACACATGCAAATAAGTATACACCTCTTATTTCATAATCAATCTTCTTAAGACTATGGAAATGAAAACGATGTTGAAGATATTCTCCATTAAAAAAAATATAATAGGTGTACTTCTCTTACTCTTCTGCATATTTCTCATTCATCAGAAATTATGTCTTATCTTGAAAGGGAATACTTTAATTTAAGATCAATATTTTATTTTTATAGATTGTCGTCGCAATCGTCTTAATTGGATGTGGAATGGTCATCGCAGAACCTGAACCAAAAGCAACGGCTAATGCCAAAGCTGTTCCAAAACCAGGTGTTCTTGCATATAACGCTCCGATACTAGCTCCTGGATTGGCCGCCTACACAAGTCCATTAGCTTATTCTGCATATAGCGCTCCCTATGTGGCTCCGTACGCCGCAGGATATGCATCGTATACTCCATATGTATCATACTCTGCACCCTTAATTGTTGTCTAAAAATGATAATATTTTGTTCATCAATGTAAATATAATATTATAAAAAGTTGTTGCAAAATTAATTTTTCGTTCAGCGACCAATTTATTATTCAGATTCAGTGTTGTGAAAAACTATGATCGTGAAAATCTTCCCTAAGCTATAATTTGAAATATAGCTTCCAGATTTCATATTTACCAGCCTGTTACATGTAGTCTAGCATAAGATGCCAATATGTGAATACAAACATCAAACCACAAGTAATAGCAGATCTATATATATATATATATATATATATATATATATATATATATATATATATATATATATATATATATATAATATATATATATATATATATATATAATATATATATATATTATATATATATATATATATATATAATATATATAATATATATATATATATATATATATATATATATATATATATATATATATATATTATATATATATATATATATATATATAATATATATAGTATATATTATAAATAATATATATATATATATATATATATATATATATATATATATATATATATATATGGGGATTTGCTCGAGCGTCGCCGTCGTGGGGACCTTTGGATTGTGAAGATTAGATGCTAAAACGAAAAAAAAGTTTAATGATGTATGCCATTTCACTGGGGGGAAAACGTGTGCAGATCTTTGAAAATGTAAAAAAAAAATCGTTGTATAGACATACTCGGGCGCGTCAGATATCAATACTTTATAAACCCAACATCGTCTCTGATAACGAAGGTAAGTTAACCTGCTGGTTTGCATGGAGGGGTGACCGTACGAGACCAAAACTCACCGCCGATAAAAATGCAAAAAAAATCGAGACATGTCCAACATAAAATTAAAAATTTAACCGTGCTCGAGAATGTCAAGGTGACGTTTTCCTTTTGCAACTATGTGATTCTCCTGGCCCGCTCGTGTTTTTCAAACGATCTAATTTTTTTCTAATAATCTGATCGGCAGCCCTAGACGAACGTCAACATATTAAGGGTTCATGTATGGGTACAAGGTTTCTCCAAATATGTTATTCTGCCGCGCATGAGTAAATCCCAAAATCCCCGCTTGGGTTCCCCTACTATTAGAGAATATAACAAAGAAATCATACGAAATATATTCACATTATCACGGTAGAAAACGTAGGACAAAACACTGTATATATGAAAATTATCACTGGGATTACAGCCAACGTGGTAGTTTCGCCGTACAAGGGGCCCGGGCACAACCCAAAACAAACATGAGCAACAAACGTCCCTTCAATTATTCATTCATTTCCTTATCAGCAAGCCAAAATGAATGTTACCCAATGGGCGTTAGGATCTAGTAACGCACGTGGTGCATACAAGATTTTATTTCACACGAAATAATTATTTTATTATAATGAAAAATCGATTTTAAAATCGGTTCATTGCTCCTATACTTTCCATTTTCCTTCTCATATTAGTCATGTCATTTGTTGATATTTTGACGTTTGTGAATATTTTTGTCATCATATTTAGTGAATGTCATTTCTACTTTCTTTGTGTAGTCTTATAGAAATAATGGAAATGAAAATAAATTAACCCAAGAATATCATAGAAAAAGCTGCGAATAATTCATTGCCGGAGAAATCCACAGTTGTATACGACAAGGATTATGAAGTATTTAATCAATGGAAGTTGCTTCATTTCTCCTCGTACAATTAGCAGGCGTTATGATCCATTATGCCCGCTCATTACGCCCTAAGGCATATATGATATAACCGTATCTGAGGTATAATAAAAAAATAATATACAAGTGAAAAATAAACATATTTATGAACATATATCATCAGCCAGGGTGAGGGTTTTTTGTGGTTTTTCCCACCGTCTAATGTTAGCTGACTTTACTGCTATTTTACTGAATAGCTCGTAATTAGTAACTGAAGAAAATAAAATTTTGAAAACCCTTGTCTGTTTTATGACTTCATATATATTTTTCAAATTTATGGCAAACTAATTTCAAAGTGTTGAGAAAGTCACGACTGTCGGGATGAACTTCTCAATAATCTCAGTTTCCTTACGCATATTGCATGTTTTTTCTAGGAAAAGACAAGTAAATATATATATATATATATATATATATATATATATATATATATATATATATATATATATATATATATATATATATATATTAGCTTCATCCTTTGTTTTCAGTCATTTACATTTCTGCATTCACTAAAGATATCTGCTATGATAAGATAAGATAAATTTATTAATGCATCAACTTTGTACAGTTTTACACACGTCGAAAAAAAAGGAGAATTTCCTATGTAAAGAACAATTCTCAAAACATACATACTCATATAAAATCTGAAAAACTCTTTAATGGAAATATATATAAACAAAACAATTGAACACTAAAAATAAACACAAAATTAAAGTAAGAATAAACTTGGATCAGCACTTAAAAACCATTGCCATCTGTAGAGGTTCAACGACAATAATGCTAGTTTTATATGATATGATATATATACCTATATGTATATATATATATATATATATATATATATATATATATATATATATATATATATATATATATATATATATATATATATATATATATATATATATATATATATATATATATATATATATATATATATATATATATATATATATATATATATATATATACAGGGTGTCCCAGAATTTTTTAGACAGGCTATAACTCTAAAACGGCTGAAGATAACTTCATAAAATTTGGCGAAATCATCACCGTAGCTATGACGTCATGCCATTATAAAATATCAAATTTAAAGGTGGTCGTGTGATTGCTCATATTAAAGGCCTTTTTATTCTGAATTCAACCATGTTATACACTTAGTATGTTAAAATTTATTAGTTGTGTACTTTCGATCAAAAGGAGTTTAACAAAATAAATAAAAAAGTTTAATAAACAGATTTAATCACATGAAAATTAAGGCAATAATACCATAGGCTTGTGTTGAAATTAATTGTAGAATAATGATATTATTTCCTTGATTTTCATGTGATTAAATTTGTTTATTAAACTTTTTTATTTATTTTGTTCCTTTTGATCGAAAATACACAACTAATAAGTTTTAACATACTAAGTGTAATACATAGTTGAATTCAGAATAAAAAGAACTCTAATATGAGCAGTAACACGACCACCTTTATATTCGATATTTTATAATGACATGACGTCATAGCTACGGTGATGATTTCGCTGACGTCATGAGGGATTCGCAATATTGTAAAATCTGTCCAATTGCTGCATACCAAATATTATGAAGTTATCTTCAGCCGTTTTAGAGTTATAGCCTATCTTAAAAATTCTGGGACACTGTATATATTATAGGGTGATTCACAGTGGATGGCACATTAGACGTTTCTGGTGAACCATACGACGGATTACTTTGAAAATTCAATGGAGGGCATAGTTGGACATTCTCTACCCAACTAAAATATTTTTGGTAATGCGGTGTTGGTACTTCTATTAGGAAGTAGTAGCAACTTTGATTTTTCAAATGGAACACCCTGTATGTAATATTATTTTTAGAATCTCCAACAATTTCCCAATAACTGTTCTTGATATTTCCCTATACCTATCTGTTAGCGTTTTCGAAATAAAAATTATTTTTATTTTTTTTCGTCGGAAATCAAAACCTATTAAAACGCCGATATTTTCGAGTTGAAGAATACTATGATATCAAAATTTGGGTTGGAGTTTGGCGATACTTGAGGGCTTCCTCCACTTTAGTCTTATCTGCGTTACTTCAATACAGGGTGATAAAAAAATTCACTCATTTTGTTTGCTAGAAAAAGTGACTGAAAATTGATTATTTCAGATTAAATGCGCTATATATTATTGAAAATTCGGAAAGCTGTTGAAATTTGCTTCTTATCTATCTATATATATATATATATAAATATATATATATATATATATATATATATATATATATATATATATATATATATATATATATATATATATATATATATATATATATATATATATATATATATATATATATATATATATATATATATATATCATACCTATAACTAACTTCTCAGGTTTCGGACTTATTAGCATTTATTTGTGAAAATGTTCCTTTTACATGGTTTCTCTATTCGGTATTTGGTAAGCATGCCATGATTACTATTCGACAGTAAAGTTGTGACAATCTACTAATAATATCGATATTTTTGACATCTCAGAAGTTGCAATACCTTCAAAAACGATGGAACCAATTTATTCAAACGAAGTTCTTATGAATTTGTTTAATAGTTTTGGCGTGCGATCGAGAGACGAATTGTTACAAAGTATTACCCAAACATTTGAAGCTTTGGGTCCGAATGAAATCAGATCGATTCGTACATATTGTGAAACATTCCACATAATTGCTTTCCTTTTTTATAATTATTTATATCAATATTTCCACAATCAAGTCTCTTGGTGCTTTTTTAAAGTTTATCCATACGCATTGAAATTATTCTGAATTCGTATAAATTGCTTGAGGTTTATTGACGGTAGATTCGGATACATTTTATTGAACTTTTCATTCTGCTGATAATTTTATCAAAGTGTCCCAAAATAATAAACAAATTCATAAGAACTTTGTTTGAATAGTTTTGTTTCATCATTTTTGAAGGTATTTGCAACTTCTGAGATGTCAAAAATATCGATACTATTATTAGATTGTCACAACATTACTGTAAAATAGTGATCATGACATGCTTAGGAAATACGGAATGGAGACACCATGTAAAAGGAACATTTTCACAAATAAATGGTAATAAGTCCGAAAGCTGACTAGTTAGGTATAGGTATGATATACATAGATAAAACGCAAATTCCAGCAGCTTTACGAATTTCCAATAATATAGAAATTTGAAATAATCAACTTTCAGTCACTTTTTCAAGCAAACAAAATAACTGAATTTTTTTACCACTCTGTATTGAAGTAATGCATATTATACTGAAGTGTAGGAAGCCCCGAAGTATCACCAAACTCCAACCCAAAATTCGATATCATAGTATTTCTCAACCCAAATAAATCAGCTTTTTAATAGGTCTTGATTTCCGAAGAAAAGAAATGAAAAAATTTTTATTTCGAAAACGGTAACAGATAGGTATAGGGAAATATATGAACAGTTATTGGGAAATTGTTGGAGATTCTGAAAATAATATTATATACAGAGTATTCTATTTGAAAAATCTAAGTTGCTACTACTTTCTAATAGAAGTGGCAACACCGCATTACTAAAAATATTTTAGTTGGGTAGAGAATGTTCGACTATGCCCCCATCAAGTTTTCAAAGTGATCAACAGAAACATATAATATGCCATCCACCGTGAATCACCCTGTATATATATATATATATATATATATATATATATATATATATATATATATATATATATATATATATATATTATATATATATATATATATATATATATATATATATATATATATATATATATATATATTATATATATATATATATATATATATATATATATATATATATATATATATATATATATTCATCTAAAGATAAAAATGCTAATAAGTACCCACCTAGACAGCTATATTCCACCAAATTATAGCCTACTGAATTTTCCAGACTTTTATACTTATTCACAAAATTGAATAGAATCACTATATTAGTGTATGAAAAATGGAGTAATTTAGACCTTTTTTAGTCATTATATTATATTTACATTCAACAACAAATTTCAAACAAAAACCAATGGTGCGGAGTATGATACAAATGGAGAATACGATGTATATCCTGCGGCATAGGGAGCTACATAAGGAGCGCTAAATGCAGAGTAAGCTAATGGACTTGTGTAGGCGGCACTGTAAGCCAATCCAGGAGCTAGTAGCGGAGCGTTATATGCAAGAACACCTGGTTTCGGATCCGCTTTGGCATCGGCAGTTGCCTTTGGTTCAGGTTCTGCGTTGACCAATCCACATCCAATTAAGACGACTGCTATGGCAATCTATAAGATTCAAATATTGATAATAAGTTGAAGTATCGATTTTGAAATTTTATGCAGTATCGGGAATATACATACGTTCATAACAATTTTCTGATGAAGAAAAACAGATATATTAATCAATTGTTTAATTCAAAATATAGCCATCAACATCGCTTTCACTTCTAAATTTTATTGTGAATTGAACATGACATAAAAGTTGAATAGTAATTTCTATGGGGGAAGTAGAAGACATTAAATACTTTTGAAATTTAAATATTGTTTCATATAAAATTATTGAAAAGCGATATTCACTAATTTAAAAAACCCTTTGATAGGAATCTTGATATATTTTGCGTATAATAGAGATAAATTTCTATTATAATATATGAAATTTCCTCCAAATTTGAGAAAGTACCTATAATTTTTTCAAGGTATTATAGTGTAACGATCAATAGTTCGAAAAAAAGCAATAAAAATAAACTTACATGCTTGAACATCTTTAATATGTGGAAATATATTCAATGAAACTTGAAGTGTACTGATAATGTATTATTGATTGTTTGTTTATATATCATTTTTATCGTAGAAGAGGTAGTTCGCACGAAGACAAATTAGTATTCCAAACGAAACAAATGAATACCTGGAATTTTAATTACCCAGTTACTTCAATCTTAAATTTCATAATGCTCGAATGAAAATTAGTTCTACCATTGAGTGTTATTATTATGGTGATTATTTATCCCTACTATCCTTATTTTATAGGCTCTAGAACTTTGACTTGTTACTATTTTGTGAAATGAAAAAACATAATGACCAAGTGAATATGATGGTCCATTTACATATGACATATATATCTGAAAGAAAATTCTATCTTGAAGTTTTCGAAATTGTCCCATATTGATAGTTACAGTTTGCAGTATATCAGTTATCTGCTTCTTACTCAATTATGTGTTCAATTGATGATTAAAACTTTTGTTCTTATAATGATTCATTACATTATTCTTTTGATGCTGTGCAATTATATGGTTTTGCTGTTGACGTTGCCAACGAAAGTTCAGGCTTTTGTTATTTTCATACTACTAGTGTCATTCAGTTCGTTTTTTATAAGGGAATTAAATTTAGTTGATAAGCTTCGTAACAAAATTTCTATAAACATTATAACGAAGATGTTCAAGATGTTGAAAAGTCAAAAGCTCGATGAACCTCTAGAGATCCAATAATAAGATATGCTCTTAGCCACAAAAACAGAATCTCGATACCTAGAATGAGTCACGTTGGCAACTCTCCCTCACACACACCCACACACACACACACACACACACACACACACACACACATATATATATATATATATATATATATATATATATATATATATATATATATATATATATATATATATATATATATATATATATAATATATATATATATATATATATATATATATATATATATATATATATATATATATATATATATATATATATATATATATATATATATATATATATATATATATATATATATATATATATATATATATATATATATATATATATATATATATATATATATATATATATATATATATATATATATATATATATATATATATATATATATTTAGAAAAGTTTGAGTTCCTGCCAAAATTTAAAAGGGGCCAACTAATGTGAACACATAACCAATTTGTCAATCATGTCTATATTTCAAATAATGATTTATATCCTTCCTCAGGACTCTAAAATATAAATATACAATGTCAAAAAATTGAACATTGAAACAAAATTATAACAACTTACAATTAACGAGGTTGTATGTAAATATCAACATCATAAGAATTACAGAATTAAGTAAGAAATCAAAAATTGTAAATACCATACTAAACAGGTCCGACAGTGTTAAGTCATTCTCAAAATTCATATAAACAAAACAGATGACATAACCTATCAAGGAAATCATCGAAAAACGGCAAAATGACGAGAAATCTCAAAAACAACCACCCCAAAGATGCCAGATCTGCAATTAAAACGCTAAACAAAGCAAATGACTGTATATACAACTAAGCTCTGTGATATCCGTCCGTTTGTTAACGTTAATAGGATTTTGATTCATGTGGCACATTTACAGACATTTTTTTTTTTAATGAATGGGCATCGTGGCAAGGATCTTGAAATTTTCAAAATCAAAACGATGTCTCATTTTAGATGAATGAAGTGCCAAGGCTCATCTATCTGGATGAATTCTGACATCGCTTTTGTGTAGAGTTATTCTTTTTTTTACGGTCTGAGATGTTTAACCTATATACAAATTTTCACAATCCAAACACGGTATACTGTACACAACATCTGACATCAAGGATTGGGAAATCTCATCTTTCAACCTTGTAAATACGCAGCGGTCTGACATAAAATTATATTTAGCTAATTTTAGGTGTTCAATATTCGAGAAAATGTGGGTCAGTTTTACAGTTACATCAGAGATGTATGGTAAAGATCTATATTTGAGACTGGTAGTCTGTGAAGCATGTATATTGATTGGTTTAAGAGGAAGAATTAGATGATACGGCGTTGGTACTCCAAAGAAACTTCTTTCGTGGTATCAAAAACCGCTAGCTTCTGGTAGATATTTACACTACCGGTCATATCACAATTGGAGCTTAAAGTTTAACATGATCACTCAACTTAAAAATAGAGTATTGAACATTACACATGTGAATTATAGTCGCAGTTCTTTGCTCAGCTGGGAACGGATTTTGGTTAGCAATGGCTATCCATGGTTGTAAAGAAGTTTCTTTGGAATACCAACGCCATATCATCTAGTTCTTCCTCTCAAACCAATCACCATACATGCTTCACAGACTACCAGTCGCAAATATAGATCTTTACCATACATCTCTGATCTAACTGTAAAACTGATACACATTTTCTCGAATATTGAACACCTAAAATTAGCTAAATATAACTTTATGTCATACCGCTGCGTATTTACAAGGTTGAAAGATGAGATTTCCTAATCCTTGATGTCAAATGTGTACAGTATACCGTGTTTGGATTGTGAAAATTTGTATATAGGTCAAACATCTCAGACCGTAAAAAAAAGTATAACTCTACACAAAAGCGATGTCAGAATTCATCCAGATAGATGAGCCTTGGCACTTCGTTCATCTAAAATGGGACATCGTTTTGATGCAGATCTGGCATCATTGGGGTGGTTGTTTTTGAGATTTCTCGTAGACCCTACTGTTTTTGTCTGTTGTGGTGTTTCTGTGGTTTCGACGGGTTGTTTTAGTTTTTGACATTTGTCATTTTGCCGTTTTTCGATGTTATCCTTGATGAGGTTTATGTCATCTGTTTGTGATATTTACATACAACCTCGTTAATTGTAAGTTGTTATAATTGTGATTCAATGTTTAATTTCTGACATTGTAAATTTATATTGTAGAGTCCTGAGGAAGGATATAAATTATTATCCGAAATATAGATATGAGGACAAATTGGTTATGTATTCACATTAGTTGGCCCCTTTTGAATTTTGCCGAGAACTCACATTTTTCTAATTTTAATTTACACGGCAACACTCCATTTTCATATTATATATATATATATATATATATATATATATATATATATATATATATATATATATATATATATATATATATATATATATATATATATATATATATATATAATTTTTTGTTAATTATCAAGTTACAATAACAGGCTTGTTCGCAAAAAACTCGATTTTATTAAAAAGTTGACGTTTCGCCACGACATTCGTGGCTTTTTCAAATTTTTTTAAAAAGTTTTGAATTAATTGACTCTGAATATAATACACACCTCTACTTTAAACCTATTCAACTTTTATATAATTTATGGTTTTTAAACGTTGATAATTCGTATGTGAAACTCAGTAATCATATTTTTCCATTAATGTATCTGCATAATAATGAATAATTCACAATTCAAAATTTGGATATAGGGCACAAACCGTTATTTTCCCCAAAAAGTTGATATGAAGCTTGCATATAGATCAATAATGATCAACATTAGGAGGATATAGATCAAAAGAGAACTACACCTCATATTGATTTATATCATTAAAGAAGGGTCCATCCCTGTGTATATTATATATTTCATATATATTTTTTTCAAGAATAAAAAAATTTGTGAAGGTGATGAATAATTAAACCGATGAAATACATTACTATTTTAAACATAAGTATTGAAAAATGTATAAAAACTTCAACAGTAACTAAGAAAAAAAACATTAAAACTTTATCTTAAGGCTAATAAAAATTAAACCATAATATTTTTATTTCTTTTTTGATTTGGCGGACGACGTTTTCTTTGTCAAAGCAGGTACTTCTTTTAATAAGGAACTTTCATTTTTTTTTTCTTATCAGCAGATGCTTTTGTTTTTGAAACATGCACTTCTCGAACACATTTTTTCTTTGTATAATTTTTCTTCTTCAAATTATTGGACAAGACTACTTCTCTGTGAAATTTCAATTTCCTCTTAGAAGAACTTGATGCTTTTTATTCTAGTTTTCTTTTCACCGGAACCTTAGTTTCTATTAAGGAATGTTTTGAATTATTTTTCTTTTTTATTTGCTTGTCCTCAACAAAAATTGGTTCTGTTTTTAAAATATGTTGAAAAAATTCCAAATCAACTCCATCCAAGTATTTTATCATGGACTTCAAATGTTCCCTTTCGTCTTTGCGCAATCCAGTATTTAATTCCGTAATAATGGTAATTAGAGGAAAATCTGACAAAATTATGGGGCGATCTCAAGTTTTTGATTCTTCTAAAAATGTTAACAAACTTTAACTGGTCACTAGAGTCGTTAAGAAAAGTTAGACCCAGTGGTTTATCTTTTGAGTAAATCATTTTTTTTCTTTTTGTATATGGAATTTCTCTGTACATATAAGGTACTACTTCCGGATAATTATAAAAATCTGATAGTGTCATTTGTATATCAGTAAGTTTTGTCTTGAAATAGTTTGGTATATGACACAAATATTTAATTAGGCTCAATGGACTCTTTATTACTTTAGGACGTAAGTACCTTTCTATGACACTGTGAACTGCATCTATTTCCTGAAGTTACCGTGCCCAGGTTCGCTAAAATTTTGTTCAATAATTTCTAAATTTTTAGCTTTCTCACTTTGTAGAAAATTTTGAAGTGCCATAGACATTATGCTGTTTTTATTTTGTTCCACACAACTATCTGACCACAATATCATTTTTTCCAAATTTTGTTACCCTTTAATTAGGGCACTAGCAATGTGATTGCCAGCTCTGCCAGATATATACTCATGCCAAATACTGCAGTATGTTCTCCCATTTGTACTGCAGTGATCTGGTAAATTATAGCAATTTAATTTTTTTTTTGATAAAATGCGTTGGAAACGTTTATTTTTAGCAATGGAAAAACATTTTCTAAATCAAATATTTTTTTACACTCGTAAGTACAAGATCCTCTGCAAATTCTCTTAATTTTTCGAGCTACGTGTTCTCTTCCTTTTCGGTCTGTATACGTTTCTCCCTTTTCTCTTAGATTTATTCTAATATTTTGTTGCCATTGATATGGATTCCTTTTTCGTTGTCGAGTTAACTTTTTCGCTGTGCCTTTGTTTATCAGTTCTGTAACACTTTTTTTAGGTATGTTTTCCATAGCTCTTCGATCGTTTTGATTGAAAGGATCACCTTCAGCAATAACTGTATAATTATTTGTATTCGATGTAGTGCTGCCCAGGGATCGTTTGAACTTATGACTTCCATGTTTTCAATATATAAATTAGAAGAATTGCTTCCTGGATCAACTAAATCATTATTATTTTTGTTTTCAACATTTAAGTTGTACTTTTGAAGAGGTTGTATTAAATTATAATTTTCTGTGTTTATAAAATCTTTCTTTGTCATATTATGCTCCAAATCTGAATTTATAGTTGCAAACTCAGAGTTATTTTAGTCATTGTTTTCTAACTCAATAGAAATGGAAATGTTCATATCATTTTCTGTATTTTCTGAATATATTCTTTTATTGTTTCCAAAATCAATTATTTCTAATTTTTTCAACATGTGTTATTAATTTATAATTTTCTGTGTTTATAAATTATTTTTTTGTCATACGCTGCAAATATGAATTTTTAATTTGAAACTCAGAGCAAATGTTATGCCATTAAAATATGATCACGCCCCTTAAATATTACTTTTCGTTGGCTCTTTGGACAAAGGATAAATGTAGACTATAGAGTTATGGATAAATAAAATCTTGTGAGGGGTGTAGGACGAATGTTTTGTCTGAATAATAAATTTTTTTGGTTGTTCGGATATAGGATAAAAGTAGACTTCTCTGTTAATCAAAAAATATAAATACTTGCACAAGAGATAGGGCAAATTTTTAATCAAGAATATAGGACTAACGTACGCTACAATTTACTCATAACAAACGTAGAGCCAAATATTATTATAAAGGATACAGAATCGATAGTTTATATTTAAAATTTTGAATATAGAGCATGTGTTGAACTGTAAAATAAATTATTGGATATTGGATTAAACCAGCTTTCAACAAGCTAAATTTTTGGAATATAAGGCATTGCATTTTGAGCTTTAAGAATCTTTAGTTAACTCAAGACCGCAAAAAATGTGATATGTATAAGGCAAATAAATACTCATATGACGATATGTATATATATATATATATATATATATATATATATATATATATATATATATATAATATATATATATATATATATATATATATATATATATATATATATATATATATATAAATATATATAAATATATATATATATATATATATATATATATATATATATATATATATAATATATATATATATATATATATATATATATATATATATATATATATATATATATATATATATATATATATATATATATATATATATATATATATATATATATATATATATATATATATATATATATATATATATATATATATATATATATATATATATATAAACAACTGTGTAGTAGTTATAATGATACAGAAGAAATCGAATTTAGAATTACTAGATCCCTAGTATGTCGAAAGACTGATAAGTGTGGCTCTGAAGTGTCATTTGACGAATGTATTGAAGCTTAATAATTTCAAAGTTTTCTTATGGAGTAGTTGATGATTAATGGTTTCATTTTTATATTAATCCAATATATTCATTTTCCGGTGTAGTATAATTTATATTGTTTTATCATTGTTAAAAGTTCAGGCTTTTTTATGTAATTCAGTTAGTTCGCTCTCATGCGGAATTCGAATTGCTGAGAAGGTTTATAACAAAATTAATATAGACACAATAATAAAGTGTTTGAAGATTTTGAAATGCCAAAGCTGTATCAACCTCTAATAATTCAAAGAGTTTATGTTGTACACTCTCGTCGAAAAAGAGCATGTGTAATTTGGTAACAACCTAGAACGCTTATGTCTTCGTAATGTAGTATCGTCGTCACATTTTAATGATACCACAATCGAAACTTTAATTGGGTATGACCTCATTTGTCTACTGTGTACAATGTCAGAATATACAATTTCATTAAAATTTAGTAACATGCATTCCATGAAAACTAAAGCCTAGCTGGAATATCAAGTGCACGAATTTGCAGGTTGATGAATCCCTCTTACATTTGGATTTCCTATAGTATAAAAGATACGCTCGTTGAAAAATAACTCATTATCTAACTCGTTGCAGTACACTTGCCAAGATGTTCAAATACGTGAGTATTTAATTTTATTTACATTCTGCTTTCATAGATTAAACCCACACCTGTGATTTGATTTTTGTTATTTATCTTTCTAAGATGATTATTTCACTTAGTGAATCTGAATTTCTATACTGAATGATATTAGCTATGAATATTATCTTGATAGGTCGTTTAGTATTCCTCTGGTCATAAATACTATTCCTTATATATATATATATATATATATATATATATATATATATATATATATATATATATATATATATATATATATATATATAGGTATATACATGTATATATTATCACTGAGTTTTTCATACTCCGTTATTAAGTGAATGATGCAATAATATCGCAATTTATTCTGTTCTTTATTTTCTTCAATTATTAATTTTATGTTTTTTTCGTTACAGATTGTTCTCCTTTTCATTATTGGATCTGCTGTGTCTGTACCAGCACCAGAACCTAAAGCAGAGGCACAACCGCAAGCTAAACCAGGGTTCCTTGCATACAACTCTCCGTTTGTTGCACCAGCAGTACCCTATAGTTCATACGCGGTTCCAGCCGCCTACAGTGCATATGTTGCTCCATCAGTCTATGCTCCTGCGCTCGCACCATATGCTACATATTCTTCCCCATTAGTTGTATACTAGTGACTTCCTGTAAAATTTATTCATAAAAATATAGAAGTAATAAATATAGCTGTTGCTTTCGAAAAAGTCATATTAAGTCGCTTGCAAAACTATTAGTAAATAAAGTATATAACTTGAAGCGAAATTAAATAATATATATATATATATATATATATATATATATATATATATATATATATATATATATATATATATATATATATATATATATATATATATATATATATATATATATATATATATATAAAAAAAAAATAAATATATATATATATTAAATATATATATATATATATATATATTTATATACATATATAATAATATATATTTATCCTTTAGATATTACACGAATATATAGGACATGTCAGTATACAAAATATTCAACAAGATGGAAATTTAACAAATTTCAGTGGAGAAATATTCTTTCAAACTATAAAAACAAAAAGTAGACAATAGTTTTTAATTTCATTTTTGAAACTACTCGGATACAAGTTCATGATCCGGTTTGGTAGGTGATTATACAGCTTTATACCTAAATATGTCGGAGATAATTCAAACTTAGTTGTACTGTGCAATGGAATACATATTGTGTTAGTATGTCGCGTTTCGTAACCGTGGAAACTGAAAAGCGTATTAAGATCCGACAGCTTTTGGCGAACCAATAACAAACAGTTCAAAATATAGATACAAGGTATTGGTAAAATCTTGTGACACTCAAATATTGGACGACAGGTTTCATAAGGTTTCAAGTTGAAAATGAGGCGCATAATTCTCTTCTGTGTAGCAAAAACTCGAACAGATCCAGATGAGCCACCCCATAGAACTAAATTGTAGCTAAGGTGACTGTAGACTAATGTGTAATAAATTGTGGGTAAGCTCTCCAGAGGAAGCATGTGGTTCAGGCGACTGACTGCAAAGAAAGATTTGTTGAGCTTCTTGGATAGTTGCTCGACACGAGTGTCCCATTTGAGATTGCTATCAACATGAAGTCCCAGAAACCTTGCACTGGCTGTCGGCCTCAGTTGGCCGTCGTGAAACTTGACAACAAGTGGAACATCTGTGCTGAATTTACGTAGTTTAAAGTGGATTACTTCAGTTTTAGTGAGATTAAGCATGAGTGAGATTCTGTAGCACCAGTCCGAGAATCCCTGCACCTGTCTCTCACATTACATCCTCGGCCCATCAATACTCTTAGCCGATACGACCAATGATGTGTCATCGGCGAATAGGGTGACTGAGTCAGTATTAACAAATTCAGGAACATCATTAGCAAATAATAAGAAAACTAGAGGACCCAAAACAGAACTCTGTGGAACCCTAATCCAGATACTGGATAGTTTCGAGATCTACAATTTTTGTTTTCAACAAACAATGAATAGTCAGACAAGTAACTGGAGATCCAGTCAAGAAACACCCTTCTATATCCCATACTATACAGCTTATTTGTAATGAAATTAAATTGCCGACAATCAAATGCCTGTGATTCATCAAAGAACAGTCCCGCAACATATTGTAGCACCCCTCAGAAATCCAACTAAAAATAGCAAACGAAACAAAAATTAAAAATCCTAAATAAAGTTCCTTATCTATTATTGGGTGATACTCGATTTAATTCCTTTAGCTGCAGTGAAGAAGGGTGGTTCGGGTTATCAGGATATGCGCCAGCACTGTTTGACGAAGTGTCCCAAGAAAGCAAATAATGATCTAACAACTTCGATATTGTGTTTACCAAACCGAACAGGCGAAAATTTGGTAGATAAATGAATATGTTCAATGTCTACGAATAAATGATAGGCTAATAAATAAATGATAATATATTTAATGAATCAAAAAGAACACCGACCTATTTTGATCAATTACTACTGTAAAATAAGTGTGAAGAAAAGTACAAAGTAATTAAAATCAATAGCATCAATAGAATAATATGTTGACTAATTGAATTTCTTACACGAATCTATAGCATCCTCATGAAGAAACGCTCAATAAAGAATAATAATATGTTTGCTAAATATATTTCATATACGAGTCACCCGGTATAGTTCGCTATACTTGATCAAGTTTAACGTCACAAATATACATACAAATCTGCCCACCGAACAATTGAAATAGATATATCTTTAATGGAGTTAACAATTTGAATTGACGATCTTGAGTACCTGAGATGTTATTCAATTGTATACTATTACTTGGTATAATGAAAGAAAAAGTAGGTAAATAGCTAATAGCTAGTTTTATATGCATGCTTAGAAGGAATTCACAATTGAAGAAAAACAACTATTAATTAAACCAGTTTTAAATGCTCACTGTCCCTAAGTGCAAGTAAGCAATTATTATTATTCACCAACTTAATAGGAAACAATGAAATAACTTATCTGAGGATCCTTTTTTCTTTCCATGGGCCCCTGAAGTTGTCTCGAATTCCTAAGTCGTACACTTCATTCAACACAATGGGTGCCCTGTGATCTGTCCTGGACGAACGCCCTGGGCCTAAGGTATTCTGTATGTAAGCCTCCCTACGGGTTGGAAGTTGATAGCTAAGCAAAATAGGAGGCAGGCGAGAAAAGAAGAAGTACAGATGGATGATCGAATATAGCGTGACTGAAATGAAGTATGAAGGTACTAAAGAACTGAAGAACTGAAGTATTGATGAATTGTAGAACTGAAGTCCCTGAATGGAGTAGAAAATAGCTGTAAGCAAGCATGCTTTGTTATAACTTTTTCCAAGGTTTACTCACGTGGTTGTTATGTGGCCAATGGAACCTGTAACAAGGTATGAACAAATCCACAGCTTGAGTTAGTAGAATCTTTCTTAAAAAGTCTCAACATTTAAAATGTGAACTTCACCACAAAGGTACTACTGATAAAATGTGTACTTGATATGATTCCCAATCTTTCGGGTTTGCAGAAACTAAAATGCAATTTATCAAAGCAAACTTCCTTGCAGAGTCAGAAAAGAATGTCATTCACTATCAGTCAATTCATATCCGGAAGTTCCAACTAAGCGTCCACCTGCGTACCCACGATGGAAATACTGAATTGTCAAGTTGAAGTCCATTCACACTATCGATTCTCATCACAAAGGAAACTTTTTAACAAAATCAATAAATAATATTATTATTGAGGAGAAAGATAATGTAATAGCTGGCAAAAATAAAATTATAGAATTATTAGAAAGACAGTTGGAGAATTTGAGTGTAAAAAAGGATAATATGGTAGGAAGCTATGCAGAGAAAATAAAAGGCACAGGAATACTCCAGGAAAAAAACCTTCCCTGTCTAATAATTAAACCGAAGAAGAATCAAGATTGCCGTGAAACTAATAAAGATATTCAAAAGAATATAAATCCGGCCAGATGTGGTATTGGAATCGCTATGTCCAAAAATATAAAAAATGGTGGTGTTCTGTATAGATGTACTACCATGAAATCATAAGAAAATATGAAGAAGCAGGTGCAAAAATCTATGAGCTCGAAATATGATACAGAGGAAACCAAATTGAGAAAGCCACAGGTTACAATATCAAATATAAATGGAAACACTACTTTGGAAGATATAATTATTGGGCTGAAAAATCAAAATGATCTGCTGAAGGATGAAGAAGATCCTACCATCAAGGTTTCTAAAGAAGCAAAAAATGGAGAAGCAAATTATGCAGTGATGGAATGCAGTGGCAGTATGTACAAAAAACTCATGGAAATGGGAAAAGTTAACATAGCATATAATAGATGTCCTGTATACGACAACAATAAGGTGCTGACCTGCCTGAAATGTTTGGGATATAATCATAAATTGAAAGACTGCTCTCTGCCTATGACGTGTGTGAAGTGTGCCGGTAACCATAAAAAAGTGGAGTGTAAATCAGCTGAAAAAAAATGTGCTAATTGTGCTCGACAAAATGAAAAGTTCAAAACAAACTTAGATGTGAGCCATGCTGCGGATGATGAGGGTGAATGCATGGTGTTCAAGAAGGCGTTCCAGCAGGCTAGAGACAGAATTGATTTTGGTTCGTAAAGGAGGGGGATCTTTTTCTTTTATTGTTGTCTTTTTTCTTCTTAACTTCTTCTTATCTCCCATGGCGAACTATATAGATATAAATAATGACATAAATGAATTGAATAATGAGATTGAGTGTGCCACTACTGAACAATTAAATTTCAATCTAAACAATTATCAAATTAATATACTTCACGTCAATATTAGAAGTCTGCACGCGAATATTGCTGCTCTTGAAGCTTACATTCAAAGTCTAGATACTAAACCTAAAATAATAGTTTGCTCTGAAACTTGGCAATTAAAAAACCTTAATCTTTATAGAATTGATAATTATGAAATATATTATAACTTTGGATCTTTGAATGTTGCTGATGGAGTTGTAATGTATGTTCACTGTGATTTGGTTCATTCAACTGAAATTTTTGATCATAAAAACTATAAAATATTAAACTGTGATATTAAGTTTAATGAAACTTGTACTGTACAAATATCTGCTCTATATAAGAATCATGATCTAAGTAATGAGATATTTAAAGAGGCTATACATGAGTTGATCTCCGGGACCGGTAAATTTTATTCTGAAGGGTATTTACCGATGTTCAAATCAGTTACTAGGCCTAATGAAGGAGGTGGTACCTGTATAGACAATATGTTTATAAAATCTGAACTGGATGCCTACCCTATTAAATATTCCCAAGTTTTGACTGATCATTACTCCATCTACTGTGCTTTCAACCTGCAGATAACTGAGACTAAAAATGAATTTAAAAAAATTAATTATAACAAACTCAGAAAAGTAATGTCAAGATTCAATTATAAATTTTATGATGAGTGTACTGATCCTAATGAAGGTATAGAATTATTAATTAAACAAATACAGACTAGCATTAAACTTGCAACTGAAAGTAAAAGTGGCACTAAAAATATTATTATGAGAAAACCTTGGATGATATCTGCAATTTTGAAATCTATAAAGCATAAAGAAAGTCTATATAATGAATGGAAAAAAAATAATAACTTGAGTAATTAAGATAGGTACACTGCTTACAATAAAGTACTACAAAAAACAATTAAAGAGGCGAAAAATTCATTTGAAATAGCAACAGCAGAATCTTGTTGTAAAGAACCTAAAAGCACTTGGAATTATATAAACAATAAATTAGGAAAAAAGAAAAACAAAATAAAAATAAGCAAAATCGCAGATGGTGAAAATATGATTACTGAGCCAGCTAGAATAGCTGACTCTTTTATTGAATTTTTTACTAATATCGGTGAAGAATATGCTAATAACATAGTCTCACGCAGTCATGGGGTATTGGTCAATACAAATGATAGAAACTGTGAGTCTATAGTATTTTACCCTGTAAGCGTAATTGAAATTTCAAATATTATCACCAGGCTGAGGCATCGGGGGGGGGGGAGGTGATGGTATTCATTCAAAGATATTAAAAAACATTAAACAATTTATTAGTCCAGTGCTTGAAATAATCTTTAACTTATGTATTTCTAAGGGCATTTGGCCCGATGCTCTTGAAAAGGCTGAGATATTACCGATACATAAAAAAGGAAGTAAACTGGAAATAACCAACTATCGTCCAATCTCACTCATCTCTAATCTAGCCAAGATATTTGAGAAGTTGATTCACAACAGACTATATAAATTCTTGACAAAAAACAAAATGATTAGTGAAAAACAATATGGTTTTCTAAAAAATAAAGGTACACTAAATGCACTAGAGAATGTTTTACAGTCTATATATACTAATTTAGATAATAAAAAGAAAATAATAGCTACTTTTATTAATTTGAGCAAAGCATTTGACACAGTGGATCATAAAATCCTATTTAAAAAAATGGAATTGATGGGAATAAGAGGTGTACCTTTACAATTGCTCAAGGACTACCTAACAAATAGGAAACAAAGAGTAATATTAAATGGTACAAAAAGTATAAGTAAGGTAGTTAAGATAGGTGTTCCTCAGGTGCTGGGTCCGCTGCTCTTTTTAATTTATATCAATGACATTTTCAAATATTGTGAACATATTTTTGCATATGCGGATGATACTGTAGTACTGAGCTTTGAGGACGAATGGGATGAATCAGCAAGATTAATGAATATATACCTAAGTCAACTGAATCTTTGGTTCTGTCAAAATAAATTAACTTTGAATATAACTAAAACCGAATACGTAACTTTTGGATGCTACACAGACAGTGTACCTGAGTTATTAGTAATAAAAATTAATGAAAACCAAATAAACAGACTAATGTTAAATATCTGGGGATAATTGTAGATTTTAATCTAAAATGGGATTTGCATATCCAAAAAATAATAAGCAAAATAAGATACTTTCTATATATTGTTAAAAAATTGCAACATTTACCTCTAAAAATACTTGTCTTGATATATTATGCATATGTTTATAGTATAATAAATTATGGATTAATCATATGGGGAGGAGCTTATAAAACTAAGTTAAGACCGTTAGAGGAAATCCAGAAAAAGTTCAAAGATATCCTGAAACTAGATACACTATTAACAATAGAACAAATGTACATTACTAGATGTATATTATTTCATTATGAAAACTTAAAGATGCAATTTATGAATTCTGTGAGCATTACTAGATATAAAAAACTGCCTATCCTGTCATATGATTTAACTCTTGCTAAACAAAGTTCTGTTTACACTGCTATCAAATTTTATAATATGTTATCTAATGATCTTAAAATAGGAAATCCTAAAAAGAGAAACTTTGTTAATAAATTGAATAAATATATAGTAGAGAAGGAACTTGTGAGGAACTGAATGAGACAAAAGAAATAAAAGCAAATTACAGGTGTACTTTAATCAATAATCATAATAAGAAAGAAAAAAATTGGAACAGTTTAGATTGTTTAAGTAACTTAGCTTTAGTATAGTTTTTGTTTGTTAAGTTAGATGTAAGTTACCTGCTCCTGTGCACAGAGGATACAAGCCTCTCTACAGGTTTTATGTATATTTGCTCTGATGAGTATGTACAAGCAGTTTTCAATAAATTCAATAAATTCAATTCAAAAATTCAATTATTTTCGATAAAATTAATGTAACCACGGTGATTTGCTTATGGAACCATACTTTGTATCTTTCAAATTCGAATAACTACTTTTACTATGTCGATTTCGAATTAACACGCCATTCCAGATGATCTACTCGATTTTAGACTGGGCAATAGAGTGGCGTACCCTACCTCGCAAAAATGATGCAATTGCATAAATAATGCAGATCCCCTGTGGGAAATAGCATTAAGCTTAGCAATGCTCCCTTGGCTTTATACCAAAAAAAAATATCGCTTAGAACAATAAAATATTGGAGAAAATACAGTATTGTGATCCGCGATTATTTGTAACTACCAAGAATATGTTCCGCCGCCAATGAAGATTAATTTATACGAATATTGAACAGCAATCGCGGCACCTGTGGAATTCGATGATATAAATCATATGCTGATAAAACTCTCTGACAGGCCAAGATATTAATATCATATTAAAACTAATTCGCGACTGCAACCTAAAATACCAACAACAAATTTACTGGTTTCATCACGAGTGATGATTCAAACAGATGAAACAGACTCTAAAAAAAAATAAACGTTACAAATATTTCCCCTACCTGAAGAAACTTTCTTAAAATTTCACAAATTCGATCAGCGACTGGAAGGTTTCAATATAACGATTCCTAATCTGAGTTTGGATCCAGCCTTAAGTCCTTAGCGTGCCAAATGCCACGATTCGAATTTTGTTGATCACTTAATTCATATGTCCAAGGTGATAGTCTTTTTGCTATATTATATGGTCCCGCGAACTTAGGAGCTAGTTTCTTAGCAAAATATTTGCTCGCATCTGATAGTACATAAATTTCTTCTATAAACTTGCTGGTTGACCATAAACTCAATTGGCCTTTTACGTAAATCGTAATAACTCTTATTCTTCTCAGATGTCTTTTGTATTCTTTTTCTAACTTCCTCTAACACATCTTTCATATAGAGGGATCTCGTTGTCAATGATTCGTATCTGTCATCACTTTGTGTTCCATTCAAAGGAATAGAGTAATCTTTTCCTGAAATCATCATTCTCCGACTGAAGTTAACAAAGTATGAAGAATATTTGATGACATCATGCCTGGAAGAATTATACGCACAAGTAATGTGAGCTAATTTCTCATCTCAGAGTCTGTGATTATCTTGGACATACGCTGATAACATAAATTTGAGTGTTCTATTATTTCTTTCCGTAGGGTTGGCTTGATCATGAAAGTAAGCGTTGAACTTACCAATAATCTGGTACTTGTCAAGAAGATTCTTATATTCGTTTCTGTTTGGCGGTCCATTGTCACTCAAGATTATCTTAGGAACACCAAACACAAGAAAAACGTGTTCTTCTAAGATCTTACAAACTGAACTCGATGTAGCCTTTCTTATTGGAAAAGTATAAAAAAATTTACTAAAGAAATCTGAGACTACAAGGATATATAAATGACGTCTTTTAGACCGCGGTAGGGGTCCAATTATATCCAAAGATATTATTTCCCAAGGTCTAGTAGAACCATCAATCCTACTGGCCGTCTTGTGGGTAATACAAGTCTTACATATTTTAATATAACTTGTAACGTCTTGCCTTGCTTTTAGCCAAAAATATCTCTCGGCAATACGTGAGTATGTTCTGAGTACTCCCAAATGTCCAGCTGTTGAAGCTACATGCATATCTGAAAGCACTTTTGATCTTATTTGTTTTGGTATTACTAACTTCCATAATTCAGACATAGGATCTTTATCGTTGTTTGACGTTCTCACTGATTTATATAGCTTTCCATTCGATATTCTCCAACGGGGAAATAGACTCGGATGATTTGACACTTCATGAATCATCTCATTGTAGCAGCGGTCCTCAGTTTCCTCCATAACTTCAGCGTCAATTAAGTCTATCTTCGGAACGGATCTGCACAATGCATCGGGTAACACATGATCCTTTCCTTTCCGGTGTTTGATCACGAAATCAAATTGCTGCATCCTAACTGCCCATCTCTCCAATCTTCCAGAAACATCCTTCAGGTTTTGTAACCAAACCAGACTCCAGACTCTGTAATCATTTCAAATCTGATACCCTCTATATAGGGTCGCAGTTTTTCAAGAGCCCAAATTACAACCAAGCATTCCCTTTCTGTAGTGGACATGTTTTGCTCTTGACGTGTGAGAGATCTACTTAAATAGCAGATGACATTTTCTCCTACCTCAGGATTAGGTTGAGTGAGGACAGCTCCCAACCAGTATGCTGATGCATCTGTTTGTATTTGAAATGGTAGCTCATAGTTTGGACAAGCAAGAACAGGTGCGGAAAACAATTTTTCTTTTAGTTGCTTGAATACATCTTCGCAAGTTCTAGTCCAGATAAACTTGACATTTCTCTTCAATAGAGACGTTAAGGGTGAAATTAATTCTGAAAAATTTGGGATAAATCTTCTTTACCAAGAGAAGGTACCTAGCATGATCCTCACTTCCTTAAAATTTCTCGGAGAAGGCACTTTTATTATAGCCTCTACTTTTTCTGGATCTACATGCAAACTATTCTCATCTACCACGTATCCAAGGTACTTCATTTGCTCTCTGCAGAAATTACACTTTTCTTTTGATACTGTTAATTTTGCTTGTTTCAATCTACTGAATACCACTTTCAGGATTTTCAAATGTTTGTTAAAATCTTGCGTTACTACAATGACATCGTCCAGGTGGCAGAATACCAAAAGTTCTAGGCGAATAGGGTGACTGAGTCAGTATTAACAAATTCAGGAACATCATTAACAAATAATAAGAAAACTATATGACCCAAAACAGAGCCCTGTGGAACCCCAATAGATACTGGATAGTTTCGAGATCTACAATTTTTGTTTTCAACAAACAATGAACGGTCAGACAAGTAACTGGAGATCCAGTCAAGAAACACTCCTCTAAATCCCATACTGCAGCTTATTTGTAATGAAATTAAATTGCAGACTATCAAATGCCTGTGATTCATCAAAGAACCCTCAGAAATACAACTGAAAATAGCAAACGAAACAAAAATTAAAAATCCTAAATAAAGTTTCTTATCTATTATTGGGTGATACTCGATTTAATCCCTTGAGCTGCAGTGAAGAAGGGTGGTTCGGGTTATCAGGATGGGCGCCAGCACTGTTTGATTAAGTGTCCCCAAGAAAGCAAATAATGATCTAAAAACTTCGATATTGTGTTTACCAAGACGAACAGGCAAAAATTTGGTAGATAAATAAAGATGTTCACTGTCTATGAATAAATAATAGGCTAATAGATAAATGACAATATATTTAATAAATCAAAAAGAACACCGACCTATTTCGATCAATTACTACTGTAAAATAAGTGTAAAGAAAAGTACAAAATAATTCAAATCAATAGCATCAATAGAATAATATGTTAACTAATTGTATTTCTTACACGAATCTATAGCATCCCCATGAAGAAACGCTCAATAAAAAATAATAATATGTTTGCTAATTATATTTCATATACGAGTCACCAGGTATAGTTCGGTATACTTGATCAAGTTTAACGTCACAAATTTACATTCATATCTGCCCACCGAACAATTGAAATACATATATCTCTAATGGAGTTAACAATTTGAATTGACTATCTTGAGTACCTGAGATGTTATTCAATTGTATACTTTTACTTGTTATAATGAAAGAAAAAGTAGGTAAATAGCTAATAGCTAGTTTTATAAGTATGCTTAGAAGGAATTCACAATTGAGGAAAAACAACTATTAATTAGACCAGTTTTAAATGCTTACTGTCCCTAAGTGCAAGTGAGCAATAATTATTATCCACCAACTTAATAGGAAACAATGAAATAACTTATCTGCGGATTCTTTTTTCTTTCCGTGGGCCTCTGAAGTTGTCTCGAATTCGTAAGTCGCCCACTTCTTTCAACACAATGGGTGCCCTGTGATCTGTCCTGGACGAACGCCGAGGGCCTAAGATATTCTGTATGTAAGCCTCCCTACGATTTGGAAGTTGATAGCAAAGCAAAATAGGAGGCAGGCGAGAAAAGAAGAAGTACAGATGGATGATCGAATATAGCGTGAGTGAAATGAAGTATGAAGGTACTAAATAACTGAATAACTGAAGTACTGATGTATTAGTATATTCCATTCAATGTGTCTCCATATTTTAGGCAGAAGCTCTTTACGGCTCTTTAAATCAAATTCCGCTATAAAGAAAAGTACCTTGGAAAAATTAACGAAAGTTTGGATATATCATAATATAAAATCTATACTACATTTTGTAAGAAAGCCTCAATATTTGGATGAAATGTAGAATGTAGGCGTCAAAAGCTGTGCAGGGTCACTATAAAAGAATTGGAAGACATATACAAAATATAGCACTACCCATTTCCTTAATAAAGAGAATTCAGTCAGAGGGTTGAAAATTTGTGCGTTGGTATAAGGAATGTACTATTTGGGGATTTCAACGTTTTTTCTCACCGCCGAAATTTTATGCATTTTGCAGGTATTCAAGTTTTTGATTCCTCAGCCCCTCCAAATTGACTCCAAATTTATTAGAAAAGTAACAAGAATGCTGGTAAAATACAACTTCATTGACAGACCTGTGCTGCTTACGTTTTTTAAATTTATATAGAAAGCCCAAATAGCCAACTTTTTGAAAGAATATTTCATCATAGTTAAATCTATTCTCAGATCATAAGTTTAATTTACATAATTTCACTGAATGAATCTATGAAACTTAAATACATATCTTTTGGTAGATAATATATACTGAAACTGTAGAATATGTTATAGGTACCACATTTCCGTTTGTTCCATGAGATATATTAACAAATCCAAATGAAAACTACTTACAGAAGGTAAGATTTTTGTTTCAAAGAGAAAACATAGCGATTGAGTCTCTATATTATCTTTATATCTTTCATACGTTAACATATTTCACACCATCATCAACAAAAATTGGATGAATGGCTAAATCTAGCATCATATAATATTATCCTTTGAAAAATATCCTACTGGATAATTTTAATTTCTTGTTCATGTTGTATGTAAAAGTCAACCAGAGTTTTCGTAAGCGGACGTGTTAGGTAGGGATTCATTTAAGATGAATTATTTGCTAACTTGATTATATACTATATAAACATTCTCGATATGTAATGCAACAGAAAAGTTAATAAACACAATGCATACATAAAAGAAATAATTATAATTAAATAAGATATTTGATGATTCAATAATACAGATAAATTGTTCATCACACGTTCATTCAAAAACAATCAAATTATACAAAAGTGAATCATTTTCCTGAAAATCTCCGTTTCTCCTGTTCTATATTACGCTGATTTAAACACCGTAGTTGTCTTTTTATTTCTCTGGCAATCCTTTCTTTTCTTTCCAAATAGTTTCTTCTGGAACTTCCATAAATTATTCCAGCAAAAAGTAATGTATATCGGGTCAACTTTATCAGGGGATGTACCTTTACGGGATCTGGAAGCTTCGATAAATCCATGCAAAATATTTTATATATAAAAACGAGTTGTCATAAGATATGTCAAAGTGTACACGGAACATAGAAAGAAATCATATGGCACAAGCAAATCATGCAAATGATCGTTAAAAATGTGAAAAGAGTAGACAGGGACGAACAAATTTACATATACCTCACAAGGTGAAAGTATGTTTCAAATTCAAGCATTTTTGCAATTGAAGAAATATCGATTTCTCAGTGTAAAGACTTGAGGGTGATAGCTTTCTTATAAAACGAATGGATGTTTTTAAGTAATCGAATGACACTTCCTGTGTATGTATGTGATATTTCAATAAGTGAAAATCAGAAAGGAAGCACTACATTCATACTTCATTTTACAACACTTGATTATATCATTACTTATATGATTCAACGTAACTGACCAAAAATAGGCGGGCATTATTTGAACTAAAGATCATTTTATATTATCCTAAATGATAGAAAAAAAGAATATTTTCTATTTTTGTTTGATCAGAATCAGAACATTCTACCTCCAGTGATTCTACAAAAAAATCACATACCAAATTTGAATATTTTAACTGAATCAGTAGAATCTGTGGACGTATATTCTCGAAAATTACAGAAAAACATGAAACTTCTACATTAAAATGGCGGCGATTAGAGTAAATAGTTAAAACCACTATAGTAGGTACATGTCCCTAGCATACACTCAATTTACGTGAGAAATTCTGAATGAGTTTGGGACGTATACAAATCATTCAACGTTTGTCCTTCTTAAGTTCGTTGAATCTTTTGTATTTTATGACTTACTCGATATGATTCCTTGCTTCTGTCTTAAGATATCTAGTTTCCTTTGTGGATATTCTTATGTTCGAAGCATATTTTTAGAACAATTTCCACATTACACACTCATCTTCTGGTTTATAGTGAAGGCTTCGACTTTTTTTGGTAAATACTTAAATGTGCTACCACCATGAAATTATCAATAATATGTTCTAGTAGAAAAATTAAAAAGCCTATGCTTAGCGATAGTTACCTATGTACTCATAATTTTGGAGCAGAACTTGAAGTAACCGTATTGCACTGTAATATTTGAAAATTAGATAATGAACTTAATTCTGCGACCATGACATGATGAATAATCAGACTAAGACTCTGGAACTAATTTTCAAAAGTGCATCATTAACACCTCTATTTGTCTTATTCTCAGATGGCCATTTCTCTCATTCTTCTCGGTATAGGTATCATTCTTCCACTGGATTAGTAAGAGTTTTATTTTCACTGAAGTTATGCTGCTACCATGTATATATATATATATATATATATATATATATATATATATATATATATATATATATATATATATATATATAGTGAAATAGTTTGTCTATGTAATATTGATTGTGAACATTCTTCTTAGAATAGAATTTGCTAGTTTATGCTGTGCTAAATTGGATATTTGGCTCAGTTAAAAACTTTCTAATTTGTTCAATATTCGAATTCACTAATACTCAAATATAATCGGCCTGTGAAACAAATTTTAAAAAAATTGAATTTTTAAATTCTAGGTAGTAAATGACTTATAAGGTAATAATGCTAATATATTACCGTTTTTGTTCCATACATTCCGAGTTATTAAATATGATTTCACATTTCTGAATTCGGCTGAATCACAATCGAGATAAGTTGTGAAGAACATCATTCGAGGCCACACAATATCTAGTTTTTTTTACAGATTGATCTCTATCTGAAAAATGTTTCATGTGTGATAAATCGGGTATCGAACAATGATTTAAAAAATGCTTGGTTATTCAAACATCTAAGTAGTTTCAATACATACAAATTTATATAATTATTAAAAATTAAATAATAAGAAAACAACTTGTCTAAAAACCACAAAATGAAAATAACTTTTTATTCGACTAGTTTCGCCTGTTACAGCATTATCAAGACTGAATACATAATTGCAAAGACATCGCTTGAAAATATCAGTATTTCGGTTCGGTACGTGGGGGTGGTAAAATGTAATCGATGGGTCCAAGTTATCAGAGATTTAACAGTGGGGAGTGGTTTATGTCTAACTGGTCATTGAGAAGAATGTAATTATGGGATTTTTTAATCTTGTTTATTTCCATGGCTTCCAGGAAGTTCATTATCATACCTTTATCACAGTAATGAAGAATTTTTGGTTTGAAAGAGGATGAGATGTTATGTTTTTTTGACTTTAGATGTTCCCTAAATGCTGATTGTCCGTTTTTTAGATGTTCTTTTAGCCTGGTTTCAAAACATCTCCCGGTCTGACCTATATATGTTGAATTACATTCTTCACAGTCCATTCTATAAATTCCTGTTCTCTTCATTGGATCGACTTTTGACATTTTGTTATTAAAAATCATTCTATCCAATCCGCTGTGACTCGAAAAAGCAGTAGTCAAATTATTATTTTTAAAGAATTGAATGATCTTCGAAGAGGTGATGTGCGTATAAGGGATGCTCACAAACTTTTGTACATTTTTGTTATTGCAGTATGGTCCATATAATTTCAAATTGAAAAAATGTTTCTCTTTTTCGAAATTAAACTATTCATTATTTTTAGTGGAAAATCATTGTTAATACCTATCGCGCGAATCACGTCAAGTTCTACCATAAGGTCTTGTTTTGATAAAGGAACCGAAAAAGACCAATGAATCATTGAGTTAAGAGCCGCGAGTCGATGGCTAATTGGACTGAAAGAATTATAACTTATGATGGCGTCTGAGAAAGTATGTTTCCTGAATATTCTATATGAAAATTTATCCTGTTGTTTCGATATTGTTAGGTCGAGAAAATTTAACGAATTATTTTGTTCTGTTTCTACTGTGAACTTGATCTTATCATGTATTGAATTTAGATATGTTAGGTATAATTCAATATGTCGGTCTGTCCCATTGAATCCAACCAAGATATCATCCACATAGCGGTACCAAAAAATAATATATTTTTTAGATAGATCTGATTCTAATATTGTAGTTTCCATGTTGTCCATGAATATGTCTGCTAATAACGGGCTGAGGGGAGAACCCATAGGAAGACCTGAATTCTGTAAATATATTTTGTTCTGGAATCTAAAAAAGTTCTGTCTCAAAACAACATTAAATAATGTTGAAAATTCTGTTTTTGTTGCTGGAAGTGTTTTTTGTTTTTCTAAGATGTTTTCAATTAGAGGTATACACTCTTCCGTAGGTATGTTAGGGAACATGTTGGAGACGTCGAAGGACACTAACTTAAAATTTTTATCAAAATCAATTTTTTCTAATTTTTGTATGAGTTCTAATGAGTTTTTCACACTATATTTTGGAGAGAAATGAGTATGTTCTTCGAAGGCTGTGTTGAGAAATTTTGAAAGTTTACAAGAAGGAGCTTTCGAAAACGAGGCAACTGGTCTAATGGGTAGGCCGTCTTTGTGTACTTTAACAAGACCGAATAATTCTGGAGGTTCAGAACTCATTGTAATAACTTTTTTCTTTAGGTAAAAGGAATCCAACAATTCTGACGCTTGTTGTACGTTGGATTTAATTTGAGTTGAAAAGGACGTCGTGGGATCTTTTTGTAAAAGGGAAATATCTAATTTGGATAAGACCTCTTCCATTTTTTCAATGTACTCTTCTTGCTTCAAACATACTAAAGTGTTTCCTTTGTCGGCTTTGGTTAGTACTAGGTTGTTATTTTTGACTTTCTCTTTTAGGTTTTTGATGATTTTATATTCACGGTGTTTCCTTTCTCCAGTTGCTTCATTTCTTATGGTATTTGCCAGAATATGTTTACCTGTGTTAGGCTGTGCAATTATTTATATATTTTGTTGGATTGCAACTTCCAAGTGCACTCCCAAGGTTTCCTTCTCTTTTTTTTTTGTGAAATTGGGTGAATATTTCGGACCTTTATTCAAAATCCCATTTTCTTCTATATCAAAGTTGGTATTTGAAAGGTTTTTGAACCTTGGATAGAAGTCGTAAATTGGTTGTGTAATAACAAAATGTCAAAAGTCGATCCAATGAAGAGAACAGGAATTTATAGAATGGACTGTAAAGAATTTAATTCAACATATATAGGTCAGACCGGGAGATGTTTTGAAACCAGGCTAAAAGAACATCTAAAAAACGGACAATCAGCATTAAGGGAACATCTAGAGTCAAAAAATCATAACATCTCATCCTCTTTCAAACCAAAAATTCTTCATTACTGTGATAAAGGTATAATAATGAACTTCCTGGAAGCCATGGAAATAAACAAGATCCAAAAATCCCATAATTACATTCTTCTCAATGACCAGTTAGACTTAAACCACTCCCCACTGTTAAATCTCTGATAACTTGGACCCATCGATTACATTTTACCACCCCCGAACCGAAATACTTATATTTTCAAGCGATGTCTTTGCAATTATGTATTCAGTCTTGATAATGCTGTAACAGGCGAAACTAGTCGAATAAAAAGTTTTTTTCATTTTGTGATTGTTAGACAAGTTGTTTTCTTATTATTTAATTTTTAAAATAAATATGAACTACCACAGAGTTGATTCATCGTCCATCGAATTTATTATATATATATATATATATATATATATATATATATATATATATATATATATATATATATAAAATGAAATGAACTAGGACATTTATTTGAAACTAATCAAACAAACCTCCTAGCGGAGCTGGCTATAAGAGTTCACGAAGCATCGAAATATCAACATCTACCCCAGACGGTAATTGTTCGAAATGTTAATTTGTTTATCACAATCGATGGAAATTGATAGACAGACTGTTTCGCCCTTATCGGGGCTCATCAGTATCATCCATCCACCGGGAGTGATAACCAAACCAACATTTCAAACGGTCATACATATTTCTTCTAGTAACTCCATGACATATAAATATGACACAGCGCCACCAGTCGGAAACAATTGAACCACATCTTTCAGAATAGAAGAAAACATTTCGGCAACGAAACTCTTACGTCCTGACACCCGAAGGTGGTTACTATAATCGCTAAGCAAGAGTACAGTTGATACATCCATTTTGATGTAATTCAACAGTCACCCGCCGCAAGTAACAAGCGCTCAAATTTTATACCTTTTACAGGTAGCAATGAATGGAAAACAGAATTCTTCGTGTTAACGACACACGTTCGTGGCAATAAAATGAAATGAACTAGGACATTTATTTGAAACTAATCAAACAAACCTCCGCTAGGAGGTTTGTTTGATGTGGTTCAATTGTTTCCGACTGGTGGCGCTGTGTCATATTTATATGTCATGGAGTTACTAGAAGAAATATGTATGACCGTTTGAAATGTTGGTTTGGTTATCACTCCCGGTGGATGGATGATACTGATGAGCCCCGATAAGGGCGAAACAGTCTGTCTATCAATTTCCATCGATTGTGATAAACAAATTAACATTTCGAACAATTACCGTCTGGGGTAGATGTTGATATTTCGATGCTTCGTGAACTCTTATAGCCAGCTCCGCTAGGAGGTTTGTTTGATTAGTTTCAAATAAATGTCCTAGTTCATTTCATTTTATTGCCACGAACGTGTGTCGTTAACACGAAGAATTCTGTTTTCCATATATATATATATATATATATACTTATATATATATATATATATATATATATATATATATATATATATATATATATATATATACATATATATATATATAAATATATATATATAGATATATATATATATATATATATATATATATATATATACATATATATATATATATATTATTGTCTTATTATATCAGTTATCTCATGAATATTCACAACAAATTCATCTTTTCATAAACTCTTTCGGATAAATTCAAATATTCAAGGGACTCTATGTTTCAGCAATAAATATTTTATTTCATTTAAAATTCAAGCAATAAGTAAAGGTGCAGAATATGCTGCATAAGTTGGAGCATAAGCAGTATATCCAGATGAATAGAGCGCTGGTGCGACATAATCAGCAGCGTATGCCACTGGGGCGTACGAAAGCTCTGGTACAACCAGAGGAGCGCTGTATGCAAGAATGTGAGGTTTCGGTTCTGGTTTTGGCTCAGGTACAGGGGACGCCATGGAGCAAATATAGACTATTGCAAACAATATAATCTGAAAAATTAAATTGAATTTTATTTATTATATTTATATTAATTATAAAATAAATAAATATAAATATATATATATATATATATATATATAATATATATATATATATATATATATATATATATATATATATATATATATATATATATATATATATATATATATATATATATATATATATATATATATATATATATATATATATATATATATATATATATATATATATATATATATATATATATATATATATATATATATATATATATATATATATATATATATATATATATATATATATGTTTGTGACAATCAGAAGTTGTCCTCATTTCGGTGTATCTATGAAATGAATTGTATTTTATGAAAAAGTGAGTTGAATGAGTAATTGATTCGAATATGTATAGTGCAAACGCAGAATTTTAGATAATAAAGATAATTCGGATAGTTAAACTTAAATTCATGATATTCAAGTAAAGAATTTAATGCAATATTAAACTTAATTCACTATTATAGGAAATATTGAAGAATATAACGCTTGCGTATTTGAACATGATTCACTGGATATGAGACTCCTCTACTATATTTCACTTATGCGTTTATCACAAATAATACCTACATTAACACTCAATTTATATAGGTAATCTGTTTCGCTGCAGCTTCGAGGCTAACTTAAGTATTCCAGTGGTAGCATCAGACGTGTTAGACCTATTTAGATGATTGTTAATGACACGTATGCTTAAAAATTATTCATGAATTACTTATGATGAAATCAATAAAATGACTTGAGACCACATATGAAGATATTGTAAACTAAAAAGTAGTTATATGACATTATTAAATATTCCCGTTAACAATAGAAAGCAAAGTATATCCTTAAAAAAACTGCGTATATCGGTGATACATTCTATTCAGGAGTATAACGTAATTCTCTTATAAATTTTTAATTTTTGAAAAATATCCGCTCTCCGTGGTAGTAAAATAAGACGACGTGTTACAGAAATGTTTGATTTTGAAGTTTCATGGAAAACTCCTGATTATGCCAGACTAAGTTGAGCCTCTAACGTAAGTTTCACATACAGTTAGGACTTCACATTGAAAAGGTTTGAATTTGATGCTAGACATTCTCAAATTATGCTTATATGTGCTTTACTTATCTCTTATTAGAGATTTTCATTTCTCCAGATTTATAATCAAGTTAGGTATATGCAAAGTTATTCACACTATACGGTTCGGAATATTGTAGACAAAATGTGTTACTTTCAAGTTTTGGTATATATGGAGGATTATTATGATTACTTTCAAATATATTTTCCTCTTTTACAGGCTGAAATCGCCTGTATATTATCGCATTTTTGGATAACTGGGTGAAGATAAGATTTTGTTTCAATAAGATATATAGAGCTTAATCTTAAGGGTTTTTGAATAATTTTTTTTGAATTTCGAAATATGAGCTAATATTCAAGTTCGAAATACTTACGAATTATCTTAGTTATGTAAGCGAAATGATCTATGAAGTCTGAAAATAAGTCATGGTTCATATAGCAATTATACTGAATATCACATCTTATATAGGGTGTCAAAAAATTGAAACCTATTAATACTTTTAATGAATTATTACTTTGGATTCACCAGATGATGATCGTTTCAACCATTTGAACGTTTTTCAGCTAAGTCTTCATATTTTTACACAATATGGCAAAAATAAATATTTTTCTATGTTTTTTGAATAAAAGTTCAACGTAATTCAGTTGTCAGATAACTCCATGAGTTCATTACTTAAAATTTTTTCTGGTCAATTTTAATTTTTAATTAGCACCACACCAGTTTTGGAACTATAATAATCTAAACTTCACACAATTATAAAAAGAATGCCACTACACCATTATCAGACTTTTGCAAATTAAACAAGACAAACTCAATGACAAGTTATGAATGTCCGACATTCCTACACAGAAAAGGCTACTAGATTCATGAGATGTTTTATTTGAGAACATCAAAATCATGCAATAAATTGAAGTTTGGCGTAATGTGTAAAAACGAAAAGATTTTGTCAATGTTACAAAACATGACATTCTATTTGAATTAATCAGATTATAACCGTCTACAGTCATTGACCGATAGGTTAAAATTATTGGACACCCTGCAGAATATTGGAAGTTTATTATAATTTTGATATAAAATAAGGTCCATTGTTACACTGCATATTTCGCTTATATAAAGCAGTATGTCAAAAATGAAAATCAGGTTATATCCTGAAAAATTCAAATTACCGAAAAACCTTCAAGTTTAGAGATTATAAACATGTTTGAAATATAAAGGTATTTTATGGAAGAATTGAAATATACAATGATATGCAGGCGTTTAATTCAAAAAACTATATCTTTTATAAGTTTTAGCCATTTTTGACAACGTGTATAAGTAACTTCCCTACATCCTATACGTGAAATAGTCCTGTATAGTTATACAGTAACAGGTGAAATCCTTATGAACAAAACGAAATAGACCGAGCAACTCAGATTTCTTACACTACTTATACTCATGATGCTCATAATTCTTTATTGAATATGATTTGCATATTTCAATACTGAATGAAATTGTATAACATATCTTATATTGTGGCGCAAAAACGTATTATGCGTATATAATACGTATAAGTAACTGACTTAAAAAAATTGGTTACTACTGGAGACAATGTTTGAATGATTTCTTTAGGTTAATTTGCTAGAATTTTCCAGAATTCACTGATTGCAAATATAAAAAAGTCTAATATCATTAAAAGCTTTTGGTACAACAAGTTTCATCAAAAAAGTTTTGGTTTATTTGAATAAAATATTGAAAAACTTTTCTTCAAGAGAAAATTTTGTTCACCTCGCTTCATATGAAATCGTTTGAACTACAACCTTAACATTCAACTGCTTATGGGAATACGTATTCGTTTCAATAACAATTATCTAAATAGACCTAACACGTCTGATTGTACCACAAGAATACTTAAGTTAGCCTCCAAATTCGAACGAAACAGATTATATAAAACGAGAGTTAATGAATTATCCGCAATCAACTCACAAGTGAAATAGAGTGAAAGAGTGTTGAATCCAGGGAACCATGTTCAAATACGTAAGCTTTTCATTTTTTAATAATTAAGCAAGTTTCCTACTATGCCGCATTTTTGTATAATATAATAAAAATAAGTCAAATTCTATGATTTAGGAAACACTTGATTTAAACCAACAACAACAGTACTCCAGCCGCTAAAGCAAATTCTATGAATTCAAAATGCTCCTTGTTTCATTTTATATAATATATATATATATATATATATATTATATAAATATATATATATATATATATATATATATATATATATATACATATTTATACATATATATATATATATATATATATATATATATATATATATATATATATATATATATATATATATATATATATATATATATAGAAGAAGGGTAGTCTTTGCTGACTAGTTCAATAATGTTTTATAGAAATCAATAATGCTGTATCTCGATTTTTACACCTATTGCAATCATTCTCAAAGACACAGTGAGTATTGTTACTGTTGGCCATTATGGAGCATTTGTTGATTTTCTTTTGTGCTTATTTTGTAGCTTCCCTGAAGATGACAATAATCATTGTCGAAATATCGGACATATAGTGTTATCAGAGTACACGTTTTGCTTGCTGCTATACCCAAATATTATTATCCTTATTATATATATATATATATATATATATATATATATATATATATATATATATATATATATATATATATATATATATATATATATATATATATTGAAATAATACGTATTGATTTATTTTCCACTATAATACATATGATAGTTTTTTTATCTGCATTTTGTCATCTAGTCTCTTTGCCTATGATATCATTTTCTGTTGTATGTATGGTCAAATATACTATGTGAATGATAACACATTTGATAAATTCTAACTTTAATTATGAACAAACGTTGAGCGTTCCTATTGCATATTTGGAATCAATTTTCTAGGTTTTATTCTTGTCAATGGTTTGTATTTACTCTATGGCGTCCCCTGTACCTGATCCAAAACCAGAGCCTAAACCAGAGCCCAAACCTCACCTTCTTGCATACAGTGCTCCTCTCGTTGTGCCGGAGCTCTCGTACACTGAATATGCTGCACCAGTGGCATACACTGCTGATTATATAGCACCAGCACTCTATTCATCTGGATATACTGCTTATGCTCCAGCATATGCAGCCTATTCTGCACCTTTACTTATTGCTTGAGTTCAAAGAAAACATTTATTGCTGATATATTATCATGGATAACTTGAAACTTGAAAATTTATACTATCAAATAAAAAACAACTTCGAAACGATTGAAGTAGTTATTTATGTACCAAGTGCGTTATATGTATAGATCCTAATGCCCGGAGGGAAACATTCGGCCCGAGGGCCTTTCGAGGCCCTCGAGGCCTTCGAGGGATGAATGGTGTATGCACGTGGTGCTTACAAGATTTTATTTTCACGAAAAAATTATTTTATTATAATGAAAAATCGATTTTTAAATCGGTTCATTGTTCCTATACTTTCTATTTTCCTTCTTCATATTAGGCATGTTATTTGTTGATATTTTGATGTTTGTGAATATTTTTGTCATCATATTTAGTGAATGTCATTGTTGCTTTCCTTATGTAGTCTTATAGAAATAATGGAAATGAAAATGAATTTACTCAAGAATATCATAGAAAATGCAGCCAAAGTTGCGAATAATTCATTACCGGAAAAATCCACAGTCGTATACGACAAGGATTATGAAGTACTTAATCAATGAAAGTTGCTTCATTTCTCTTCGTACAAAGGCGGTATGATCCATAACGCCCGCTCATTACACCCTAGGGCATAATGAGTGTGTTTATAGCAACCGTATCCAAGGTGAAATAAACATGTAATATACAATTGAAAAATAAAATCATTTTGATTGCACTTGGTCTCAATTCTAGAACAAGTTTATATACAATCTTAACTTAAGTACTTATAATATAAATATCGATTCACCACATTTCCAGATATTCAACAATTGCGGATATATTATACAATCTTAACTAGAGTATTTTTCGTCATTATATTTGATGTCTAATTTTTCTTTCTCTTTCCATTCTCATTCTTCTGGAGTAGAATGAATTTTATTATAATATTAATATAATGACTAAAAGTACTCAAGTCAAGATTTTATGTATCTGCAAATGTCAAATAACTGAAAATATGGTTAGTCGATTGTTATTCTCTTTGGTTCGCGAAGAGTTTGATATAAATTTCATATACGGACATTATTTAAAGTTTAAGTGTGGTAGTGAAGCGAACACACTATGCGATATCTATCTGATATCACTCATCTCCTGTGCAACTTGTACTCACACATCTAAGTAAGTGAAATCTGGAAATTAGAGCATCCCCTATGGAATATCAGGTTACCAACCTCAGTGGAAAAGAGAACAACGCTATTCTTTCAATGTTAGAATGTTACCTACTCATGGTTAAAAAATAACTCGCTACAGCTCCACATCATGTTTTCAAGCTAAACATTGCAGAAATCAGTTCGCGTGATGAGAAATCCTAAGTAGACAACCTCGTAAGATGTCTTTTATTATCTTTATGAGAGTTTAAATTATATTATAATATATTTGATATAAATGGAAAATAGTAAGTATACTACTCAACGAGCACAAAATGATTTTTTTCACGAGGGTGAAGTTTTCGACACGAGCCGCAGGTGAGTGTCGCAACTCACCCGAGTGAAAAATTGTAATTTTGTGCGAGTAGAATACTATACTTTGTCCACGACTTTTTCGAAAAAATTAGTAATAATCGGCATTTTATATTTATATATAATAAACCATTATTCACTAGTGATTAATGGGTATAATTGTACTTCAGGAAGCAGACGTAGAATGAATTATTCATAGTACAGTCGTAGACAAATTATTTTTATACTATCATTGTACTATCGGTGTACCCAAGAAACCATTAAATTTTCGGACTCTTTTCAGGTTTTACTCAATATCTCAGTGAAGGAGGGATCTGGCCGGCATAAATTTTCTACATATTAAATACAGTTGACTGAATCTCCTACAATTTGAGACCACCGCGAGCATAATACAGCCTTTAGTTCCAAAGATACAGTCCTTCGAAAATAGGCAATTTTTTCAAAAAAGAATTTTTTCGAAGAGTTATTTTGAGGAATATCTTCTAAACTACTCATCACATGTCAAGTAATATTCAAAAGAAAGTTGCGGTAAATTTAATAAGCTTTTATTTGAGACTAGACTGGTATCTGTAAGATCAGTGGTTCTTTCAAAAATTGGGGATAACCAAAAACAGTCATAATTGGTTTTGGGAAGAAATGCTAATAAACTGTTTTCACACCTCTTTATGGTTATATCAAACAGTTTCAATTTATTTATTTTTGTTATCGTTAAAAAAATTGTACGCAAGAGATAGTATACTTTTCAGGAATCACGATATCATCAAAAAAATTTTTATATAGCTACATAATATATGAAGTGAGAATGTCTTTTTATAGTTTAATTGATCAAATAGTTTCGTATATTTATTTTTGTTGTAGTTATAAAATTGTTCGATGAAAAAAGAGAAAGATTATATAGTAATGTGCTATGCGAGTGGCGGTGTACACAAAAAACCATGAAAATTTCAGTTTTCGCTCAATATTCAGTGAAGTAAGGGTGCGACCGGTATATTCACGCTACATACTTCTATTTTCCTTGAAGTGAATTTTTTTTCTAAATTATCACTTATTTTATGAAATATCTAAAATTTACATTCTACGTCAAATATTCAGTGAAATTAAGTTATAGTACATTCAATTAGCTTTCATTTGAGAAAATACTGATATCTCAGGCACAGCGGTTCTATCAAAACTAAAAGCAGTTACAAGAGGGTTTTTTTTTGTTGAATGAAGAACCTCGTGGCGATAAAATTATTTTTGTATCGTGTAGATCTGCTAGTCTTACAAGGTAGACAATTTTAGGAGGCGTAGTAGAACCAGCCTTAATCGTTCGTTGATGTATGAGAAAGACAGAGAGAGATAGCTTTTCGCAAGTGTTCCTGCCTCAAAGGAAATTCCCCAAGTGTTTTCGTTGTCCCCTCCCTTGACCTCCTTACCCACATCCGGCCCTTCCAGAGCAGCTCTCACTATGTTGTGAAATGTCAATCCATCCGGGCGTCTGTTTCGTGTGTCATGAAGATGACATAGATTCTGTTGTGGTAATCAAAGAATGAGGAATTTGAACACTAATTGCAAGATGAGATATACAGCTGTGTGTAGCGTTGAAGCCTCAGTTCGTAGAGTAGAGCGACAATCCGTTGAGAAGTATATGCTTTTTATGTGATAATGCTATCACTGAATAAATTATCCAGTTGGGCATGAGGAAAAATGTCTTGGATGCAGCTAAACGCCAAGGTGACGATTGGGGAAGGGCTATTGGGGAGTGCCTGCTCGGCATTCAAGACCTGGCTGCTGCAGACGGGACGTACCACAGATTTTGCTACAGGAGCCTGTTTAAAATACCAACTGCTACTGGGAGTGAGAGAGATTATCGTCTATCCATTATAACTGAAGAATCTTTGGAGTGTTTGTACGATTACGTGTATGTTTGTCAGTTCAACGATCATAAACCTCGTCCGTTTGCCACTGACGGAAAATGTCGCAGGCCACCATGCAGCATAGAGCTACCTCCAAGTGTAAAATTAGAGGGTAGTCAACTTGAATCCCATTGATTGTAGTGGAATCTATATGCTCAGAGACTCAGCCCTATCCCCACCACCATGAATCTCGCAACTCCTGCCTTTCTGCGGAAAATTTCATATAAATGCAAGAAAGGATGATCTAGTAGATGCTTGTACAGAAAAGCTAGACTCCACTTCTCAGTCCTCTGCCAGTCATGCGGTGGAAAATTAGGCATTTAACGTCCCGGATGTTGAGCTGAAATGCTCGCACGATGAGGATGATCCGACTGACATCGAGACACCAAAGTCGCGCCAGTCCAAGCCCGGACCATGTAAAATTAAAAAAAAGTCATAATTTGGCAACCAAAATATCATACCTACATAATTTGCATCAGTTTTGGTTTTTCGTGTAAATATTATAGAAAGCACCATGATGTATGTACAAGCATTTTTGTATGTAGTTATATAAAAAAATGTTTGATGATTTCGTAATTCACGAAAGGTATACTATCTTTTGCGAACAATTTTTTAACAATAACAAAAATGAATAAATTGAAACTGTTTGATAGATAAAACCATAAAAAGACGTGAGAACAGTTTACTAGCATTTCTTCCCAAAACCCACTTATGACGTTATGATGTTTTTCGTTATTTCACGTTCTTGAGAGCCTAAAGATACCCGTCTAGTCTAAAATGAAAGCTAATTAAATTTGCAAGAACTTTATAGCATATAAAATTTGACGTGGGGTGCGTATTTTAGAATTATTTCACAAAATAAGTGACCAGTTCGAAAAAACTAACTTTTTGTAAAAAATTAACTATTTTCGAAGAACTGTATCTTAAAAATCAATTACTGCATTGGGCTTGGCTTGATCTCAAACTGTAGGAAATTTAGTCTAATTTAGAAGTATTTATCGGTCAGACCCTTTTTTCACTGGGACATTGAGCAAAAACCAAAAAAGGCCGAAAATGTCATGGTTTATTGGGTACACCGCCGCTCGCACAGCACTTTGGAAATTGCAAATCTGGTTTTCCAATATTAGTTTAGGCCTTAGAAACTTGTCAAGAATTCAAAATTCAGAACGAAGGGACCTTTTGCAAGCACGACCCCCTTTTCATGTTTAACTTGACTGGACTACATTAAGAAAACCGAGATTGCTGAATTGAAAATATATATTTTTTATATTTAATTTTCACATTTTTTGCTACTGGTTTGAAAATGTTTCATTCATGCTCCACTCCATCACTACCCTTCGTAGAAATTGGAGATGCCAGGATTATCTCTGAATTCACCCAAATTCAAATAGTTTCGTGCTGCCTCGAAAACAACCCTAGATACCAAATTTAATCTCATTAGGTCTGACAGTGATCCACTGGAGATGTCAATATGAACCAGGGAATTTGTATATATATATATATATATATGTATATATATATATATATATATATTTATATATATATATATATAAATATATATTTATATATATATATATATATATATATATATATATATATATATATATATATATATATATATATATATATATATATATATATATATATATATATATATATATATATATATATATATATATATATATATATATATATATATATATATTTATATAAGAGGAGGGTAGTCGCTGACTAGTTTAGAGGATAACTATTTGTAGGGACTGCAGCAATGTAAAAGGAAACTCTTTGAAGTTTTTCCAAGCTTTCGGAATCGTTTATTCTATCATCAGGGAGAATCTATCGTGAGGATGATTACATATATGTTGATAATACGATATAAGAAACATTGAAAATGATGATATTTGTTAAAAAATTAGAAAAGTTGATACGTTTTTGAAGTTATAATTAAATTTCTGAACGAAATGACAAATCGGTCTTATTCATTTTTTTTTAATTTTTTTATTTTCAAATTCAAAAGTTTGACATTATTTCGTTACGTCAAATTAATTTGATTTTGTGTTATTTTATATCAAGAGAAAGTAAAAAAGAATAAATTCATTCTTTTACATTGCTGCAGTCCCTACAAATAGTTATCCTCTATATATATATATATATATATATATATATATATATATATATATATATATATATAATTATATATATATATATATATATATATATATATATAAATATATAAATATAATTATATATATAATATATATATGTTATATATATATTATATATTATATGTATTATATATATATATAATTATATTATATATATATATATAGTATATATATATATATATATATATATATATATATATATAGGGTCATTTATGTAGGCCGTGCATTAGAGTTTTTTCAGCTTGCTGTTGGATTAGAAACTTGTGAACTGTCATAATCGACCATGTTCATTCTACCTCAAATATTTTCAGTTCTAAAGCCATACAGAATATGGCAAATGTTTCTTGTTTTAAATGGAAACCTAAATTTTTTTCACGCTGTTTGATTGACCTTCTAATTGTAAGTTTGTACAATCTGAGTTATGTTATTATATCTATTAGAATTTGTGATATATTTCCATTTTTCGGAAAAACATTACCGCAATAATAGTTAAGGAAAAAATGCGTAGCTCACATAAATTTCAAAAGTAGGAAACCAAATTTGTGCAGCAGTTAGGTTGCAGTCTGGGCTAACACCTGATGTTTCATCTACGATCCTGTTTTTTACCATATGAACGCAAGCGATTTTCAAATGTCGCATTCAAAAATTGTCAAAAACTTTTGTTGCAAATGACGTCTACTTTTTTTTGACACGATCCAAAAGAAAATTGAATTCAAGGATGAGTCACTCAAGCTTTTCCTATACCTAACTTCAATCTCTATCGAGTAATTCAATAAAAACCAAGAAGTGCCACCATATATCTTGCTTTTTGAAGTATGCTATGGAAATAAAAGAAAATTGAAACAAGAAGATGATATTTTGTCGAAATGAGAAGGAATTATGCTAATTCTTCAATGAAATTGATTAGAAAATGGAACACACAACTGACTTATGTTAGACTTGTTTGTTATCCACGGCATATCAAAAACTTATGGAGTGAACTGTCTGTGAGTTTAGTTCAAAATATCCAAACTTACCGGGCATGACAAGGAGAAAGTTCTCACTGGCTAGTAGACTCTTTGCGAGAGTCAAAGCACTAACTGGCAAGGAAGATCATATTACCATTCTCGGATATTTTCAAGCATATCCTCAAACCTCAATACGAACGGTTTTTGTGGAATTGGGATTTTCATACTACTACATAGTATCTCCTAACTATCACCATCACTCATATTCCGAATATTTTAGGGTAGATTCTTGAGACACTATGAAAATTTTCGTAATAATCCTTGAAAGACCCCTGAATAATGAAATCGAGGTCTGGCTGGATGATAGCGACTCATTAACAACACTTAATTTTTTTTAAATGAAAATATTTCAGAAAATAAGTGAGACATTCGAGAAATTTTAAAGCCAGATCAAAACGATGGGTCTAAATGAACCAGACTTTTGCATTATTTTGCAGGTTGAAATAAAAATCTATTGAGTAAACGCGTTTCGTCATAACATTGACTTCATCTCGTACTAAACTATGGTATTACAAAACAATCTATTTATACGAAAATTGAATATAACAGAGGGGTTCCTAGAGAAACTAAATAACAATAAGTAATTCATTCTGAGATATTAGTAGGTACCTACATTGAACAGATTAAGGAGAGGAGAAGGGTTTACTTCAATCTGGTCATTAACTAAATTACCGGAATTTTTATATTTATTTATGTATAGGGATTCCCAACAGTTGGTTTTATGTAGACTATTTTCAAATTGTAATATATTATAATTGTGATTAAAGGTATGGTTTTCTTGAATAAGATGACACGCATAATTAGAATCAGTTTTCTGCTTAATATAGCTACGTTGGTGTTCGTGTATTCGAGTTTTGAAATTTCTAATTGTACGTCCTATATAGAATTTTTCACAATCGTTACAGTCGAGTTTATAAACACCAGTACGTTCATCTCTATGAATTTTTGATTTGTTGTTTTAAATCAATTTTCCAATGCTATTATTGGTTTTATATGAAATTTTGAAATTTTGTTTTTGAAAAAACAATTTCAGGTTTTCGCCAAGTATGTTAAACTGCTAAATACTCTACTTTTTTCGGATATAAGTGGGTAATTTTCTGAAATTGCCATTTTGTATTTTTTCCTCTGAATGAGGCTGTCAATAATATTAGGTGAATAACCATTATTTACTGCCATTTGTTTAATTATATGCAATTCCTTCCGAAAATTAGCTTCGGACAACGGAATTTTGAAAAGTCTATGAATCATACTATGATAAGCCGCTAATTTATGTGAAAGAGGGTGTAGTGATGTGTTATGAATTGTAATATCTGTATGAGATGGTTTATGAAAAATTGAAAATTCGTGTTTGTTGCTTTTTCTGGTAATAGTTAAATCTAAGTAATTAATAGAATTATTCATTTCAGTTTCTAGGGAAAATTTAATACGAGGGTGTATGGAATTAATATATGTAATGAAATTATTTAATTGTCTATCTGTACCAGTGTAGCAAACAATGACGTCATCAACGTATCTATACCAATAAAGAAAGTATTTACTGCTGAAGTGGTTTATAATAGTTTTCCCTAAATTATCTATAAAGATTTCTGATAACAAAGGGCTTAACGGATTTCCCATAATTAAACCTTCCTCATTACTATAACACACGTTGTTGAAACTGAAATAATTTTGTTTTAAACAAATTTCAAGTAAATGAGTAATATCTGACTGTATAAGTGGATGAACATTATTAGAAATAAGTAAATTTTTGATTAAATTTACAGTTTCATTAGGCGGAGTGCTAGGAAACAGATTGTTCACATCTAAAGAAAATAATTTTGAATTGTGAGGTAATACAATATTTTGAATGTTTTTGATCAACTCGTTTGAATTTTTAATGGCGTACTTGGGTTCAAATTTCGTATATTTCTTAATTACGTCAATCAAAAATTTTGATAATTTAACGGCTGGAGCTGTTATATATGAAACTACTGGTCTGATGGGGTAACCATTTTTGTGTAATTTAATTAAAGAATATAACTGAGGTGCTTGTGGATTAGTTATGACTAACTTTCTTAGATCAGCATCACTAATTATTGACTTTGATTCATTAATAGCAATTTTGATAATTTTCGAAAATTTCGTTGTTGGATTTTTATTTAAAATTGTATAATTACCAGAGTTTAAGAATTCTTTAGTTCTGGATAAATAGGTTTATAGCATTAAATCAAGAAACCTATTTATCCAAAACTAAAGAATTCTTAAACTCTGGTAATTATACAATTTTAAATAAAGATCCAACAACGAAATTTTCGAAAATTATCAAAATTGCTATTAATGAATCAAAGTCAATAATTAGTGATGCTGATCTAAGAAAGTTAGTCATAACTAATCCACAAGCACCTCAGTTATATTCTTTAATTAAATTACACAAAAATGGTTACCCCATCAGACCAGTAGTTTCATATATAACAGCTCCAGCCGTTAAATTATCAAAATTTTTGATTGACGTAATTAAGAAATATACGAAATTTGAACCCAAGTACGCCATTAAAAATTCAAACGAGTTGATCAAAAACATTCAAAATATTTTATTACCTCACAATTCAAAATTATTTTCTTTAGATGTGAACAATCTGTTTCCTAGCACTCCGCCTAATGAAACTGTAAATTTAATCAAAAATTTACTTATTTCTAATAATTTACCGGAAATTTGTTTAGAACAAAATTATTTCAGTTTCAACAACGTGTGTTATAGTAATGAGGAAGGTTTAATTATGGGAAATCCGTTAAGCCCTTTGTTATCAGAAATCTTTATGGATAATTTAGAGAAAACTATTATGAACCACTTCAGCAGTAAATACTTTCTTTATTGGTATAGATACGTTGATGACGTCATTGTTTGCTACACTGGTACAGATAGACAATTAAATAACTTCATTACATATATTAATTCCATACACCCTCGTATTAAATTTTCCCTAGAAACTGAAATGAATAATTCTATTAATTACTTAGATTTAACTATTACCAGAAAAAGCAACAAACACGAATTTTCAATTTTTCATAAACCATCTCATACAGATATTACAATTCATAACACATCACTACACCCTCTTTCACATAAATTAGCGGCTTATCATAGTATGATTCATAGACTTTTCAAAATTCCGTTGTCCGAAGCTAATTTTCGGAAGGAATTGCATATAATTAAACAAATGGCAGTAAATAATGGTTATTCACCTAATATTATTGACAGCCTCATTCAGAGGAAAAAATACAAAATGGCAATTTCAGAAAATTACCCACTTATATCCGAAAAAAGTAGAGTATTTAGCAGTTTAACATACTTGGGCAAAACTTCCGAAAACCTGAAATTGTTTTTTCAAAAACAAAATTTCAAAATTTCATATAAAACCAATAATAGCATTGGAAAATTGATTAAAAAGAACAAATCAAAAATTCATAGAGATGAACGTACTGGTGTTTATAAACTCGACTGTAACGATTGTGTATTAGAAATTTCAAAACTCGAATACACGAACACCAACGTAGCTATATTAAGCAGAAAACTGATTCTTATTATGCGTGTCATCTTATTCAAGAAAACCATACCTTTAATCACAATTATAATATATTACAATTTGAAAATAGTCTACATAAAACCAACTGTTGGGAATCCCTATACATAAATAAATATAAAAATTCCGGTAATTTAGTTAATGACCAGATTGAAGTAAACCCTTCTCCTCTCCTTAATCTTTTCAATGTAGGTACCTACTAATAGCTCAGAATGAATTACTTATTGTTATTTAGTTTCTCTAGGAACCCCTCTGTTATATTCAATTTTCGTATAAATAGATTGTTTTGTAATACCATAGTTTAGTACGAGATGAAGCCAATGTTATGACGAAACGCGTTTACTCAATAGATTTTTATTTCAACCTGTGAAAAGTTAGTTTTTTATTTCTTTATAAAGTTATGAATATGAACTTTCACCAAATAAATGCCAATTCCATTCATTATTTTGCACTTTTTTCAGATTTCGACCATTTTTACCAAGAAGGAATAGTATTTCGACCATTTCCATCAAATGTTTTTTAAAGAAAATAGAATGTGCTAAATTCTGCAATTTTTTTGTCTTTGTAAACTTAATTGTTTCCGAGATACGGTTTTTCAATGTTTGGTGTTTTTTCAAATTCGCAAGTTTTCAGCAATTTCTCTTGTTTAACTTCATAAAATCTTCCTCGTAACATCACAAATCATTTTCGTATGAAGCGGAAAAGTAAATATTCACTGATATTACATGTAGATGTGAGTGAGGGGGGATTGAGATGGTGGAGCAGGCATGTTTGAAACAGCAAAACTAGTAATATTTGTTTCTCAGCCTGTACAAAACAAGTTCATGAGGATCATAATCATGTTTAAATATATTTTGGGAGCCCTTGTATCATTTAATTTGTCTTAGTACTCATTTTGAGTTACATGACTGATTGACATGTTTACAAATATTTTTATGTTAGTGTTTTAAATTGAAACATGTAAATATTTCGAGAAAATAAACCTCGAAAGGCATGAACCAAAAATTATTTTCCTACATTACAAGGAAAATTCTTTAATAATTTCAAAAATTATCAAGCAACTTTCCAAGGAAGCTGGTTATACGTATTCAGCAACGCAAAATCTGCGTGCAATTTTTGGTGGGATGACGCTCTGGATTGTTATCCAGCCAGTGTTACTGACCACGATTTGTATTGGGGAACAATTAGAAATTTGTTATTTCTCTCCGAGTCAAATAAGCTGCACTGATGAGATCTAATAAGATCGAAACAGCTGTATGCAGATTTTGAGTCGGGGTGACTTGACGGTTTCTATAATCCACCGTTCGATTGTGAATGCAGATTTTGCGTTGCTGAATACGTATAACCAGCTTCCTTGGAAAGTTGTTTGATAATTTTTTAAATTATTAAAGAATTTTCCTTGTTCACTTTATGTAATGTATGAAATTGACCATGGTAGACTAGTATGTTTTTCATGATTTTATTGTTTTATTTTGCGTATTAAGCGACTAGAATATTCGGAGCGCGCTCTCGTGAGTATATCCAAAGGTTTTAAATCACTATGTTAGTGTGCCTTGGAATCATATACACCACTGTTGTAAAGTAGATATCTTCATATCAGGAGGTACGTGTTTAAGCGACGAATTTCTGCATTTTCAGTCTAAGCGGTGAATTGTTGTTTCCCAATATTTCTGGTGGGATGGCGCTCTGGATTGTTATCCAGCCAGTGTTACTGACCACGATTTGTATTGGGGAACAATTAGAAATTTGTTAATTCACTCCGAGTCAAATAAGCTGCACTGATGAGATCTAATACGATCGAAACAGCTGTATGCAGATTTTGAGTCGGGGTGACTTGACAGTTTCTATAATTCACCGTTCGATTGTAAATGCAGATTTTGTGTTGCTGAATACGTATAACCAGCTTCCTTGTAAAGTTGTTTGATAATTTTTTAAATTATTAAAGAATTTTCCTTGTTCAATTTATGTAATGTATGAAATTGACCATGGTCGACTAGTATGTTTTTCATGATTTGATTGAAATATTTTCCTTACGATATTCAACTTGAGCTTTGAAAAAATTATTACTTCAAAATTGATGTGCAAAGGAGAGATACAACGTCTAACAAATACACAATTGTAGCCGACTTGATCCAACCAATTACAATTTCTTCACAAAGAAGTATTTTTCGTTATTAGAAAATGAATTCCAAGTAATGGAAATAGACAAACCATTCAAAAAGGTTATTCACTATAGTGCGACATCCCTTCGTTCCTTTTTGTTTGCTTCACGACCTTTTCCCTCCTTTGGGTTACTGGGGAGCTGTTGGAGGTATAAGACGACATCGGTAAGTTCACGACGAGTTTCCATCAGCAGACGGCGCTGACGATTATGTCCCCGATCTACTCAACCCCGTGGTCAACGACATGAACCCAGGCTATTAAAGGCAGGCGAAGAGTTGTTAATTTCTGATGGGTTCTTTTTTTTTGTCAATATTTCAAAAAATGCTATTAGCATTAAAAAAAGACAATACATATTTGTTCAAACTCCATTCGATTATGTTTTCAATTAAGTTACTTACCACCTAGGGATGATATATGTGTTACAGGGAATTTAAATTTACTATTAATCACAAGAAAGAGTTGCTGGAGGGCGAAGGAGGTTTCATTACTCCTCATGGACTTGTTTTTTACTAACATTCATTTGTAGAACTCATTCCTGATTTACTAAAATTTGTTCATCATTCACTGAAAGAGTCCGATTTTAAGGGGGTGGTTGATGACTCCTCATGAACTTGTTTTATACAGGCTGAGAAGCAAGTGTTTTCAGTTTGGCTGTTTCGAACATGCCTGCTTCACACCACCTGAATCCCTCCTCATTCTCACATTTTTAAAATATAACATTAGTGAACATTCACTTGCCTTTATCATATAAAAATGATTTGTGATAATACGAGGGCGATTTTACGAAGATTTGAAAAACACAATTAACTATCGAACTATCGGGTAATATAAATGTTATTACGGCATATTCAAAATTAGTTAAATGTTTAGCGATGAACTGAATTCTGAAACTGCAATACCTAAAAACATTCATAATTATTCATCATATAGTTAATTGCGTAGTTAATTTTACACTTTATTCTCCTTCATTATCCACTTCAATTCTTAATAACCAATATATACGTTGTAAACAGGTTTCTATTAATAACCGATTTTGAAGTTATCCTCATTCTACACAATTATTTGAAGTAATCGTGAAGTAATGAAATGAGCAACGTCAATCAACTACAAACCATTTATAATGGGGTTTGTAAGCAGATGCTGGAACATGCAAATATTTCGCACGTGTTCCATCACCTACCCTATTGGGCTTGCAATCTATGTAGATTACCCAATAATATAATTTAAATCATAGGCACCAAATGTCATGGATATTTACAAGATCGATATTCCACTACCTATTTCGGTCATAGAGATAATCCTCTACTACATAGATAATTGTTTTGAAGCAGAAATGAAATAATCTCTTTGTATTATTTTAAAAAAGCTATATTTTCCTGAATGTTAAGTATATGTTTCAAGTAACACTAATTGAATCGTTTTAGAAATGAGAGCATATGCTTTTTTGAATTATCTTGAACTAATAGATCTTTTTTACTCCAGAGAGATCAGAGAAAACTTTTCAAAAATTACATTTTTACGAATTGAGAAATTTCAAAATTTTCCTATATATCCTGAACGAATCTCATACGATATAAATATTCATGTCATTTGGTTGTGAATATGAAGAGACATTTAATAAAATGTATTCTATCTGTTGAACATGATATTCGTTCATTTTCAGCTGCCTCATTAATAGAAGATAAAGTAATCAACAGTGAATGCATTAATTGTATGCCTGTGCCATTATATTTAAAAATCTTGACAGATAAAGGAAAATTATTTCTCAAAAATTTTCTTAGTACAAATACATAAATGAAGAAGAATTACGTCTGAAGGGATAATGAGTATGAACTATCAATTCAAATCCTGGACAATTCAATTGATTACCAATGAAACTATTACTCTCATCATGAAACTTTGTATGTAATGAATTATTGTTGTCCGAAGAATATAATATAGTTAAAGTCAGTAGTAACAAAATAATAATCAAGAAACCTAGAGGATTCTTGAATACTAATATGAACAATGAATAAAATCATCATCATCATGCTTGGCTCGGCAATCCTTTGTGGATCTTGGCCTGCTCACAAATTCTACGCCACTCCTGTCTGTTCCCGGCGACCTCCTCCATCTACGGACTCTTATGATCTTCTGGTCCTCTTCCACATCATCCATCCATCTTGCGCGTGGTCGTCCTCTGCTTCTTCTGCCTTCTGGATTGGATATTGTAAGCTTTTTTGTGTGGTCGTTATCTGCCATTCTAGCAATGTGCCCTACCCATTTGAGCCTCTGTACCTTTATGTACTTCACAATATATGGTTCGGTGAATAGCTGGTATATTTCAAAGTTGTAACTTCGACGCCACAGACCGTTTTCGTTTACGGCTCCAAAAATCTTTCTAAGAATACTTTTTTCAAAGGTTCCAAGTAGTCTCTCATCGTTTTGAGACAACGTCCAAGTTTCAGCTCCATATGACAATACTGGTCTTATTAATGTCTTGTAAATATTGAGCTTCACAGAGCGACGTATGTTTTTATTTCGTAGGTGTTTTTGAAGGCCGTACAAAGTTCTATTTGCTATTGCTATGCGTCCTTTTATTTCAACACTTGTTGTATTTGTTGAATTTACAAGCGACCCAAGATATGTGAATTCTGTGACTTGTTCGAAATTTAAGTCATTAATTTGGATTCTTTGTTGCACATTTTGAGGCTGGTTCTTCGTAACCAACATATATTTGGTTTTTTCCGCATTAATGGCGATCCCTAGTTCATTAGCTGCCTCAAGCAGCCTTGTGAAACACTGTACCACATCTCTCATGGTTCTGCCCACTATCACTATGTCATCCGCGAATGCTAGAATTTGAACTGACCTATTAAATATCTTTCCATTATCTCTAATATTTATCTGTCTGATTGCCTTTTCTAAGGCAATATTGAAGAGTAGGCACGCCAGCGCATCTCCCTGTCTAAGGCCAGTGTTTATGAATAAAATATATTGAAAAAATGTATGAAACCAGCTGGGTCCAAAGCAGCTTTTACTTTTTTTGGACGAAAAATAGTTGATGGATGGGTCTGAAGTCCTCAGCTGTATTTTCGTTCCTCCAAAGTATCATGTCTCCACAATTTCGCGTAAGCTTGGAAATGCTGCCTGATATTTTAGGAATCACGATGCCTTTATATCGATCATAAAATGTCAATGAAATTGATATACTTTATGCAGTTCAGCTTATCAATGCGACTACAGCTACTTCTTCTGGTTATTTTTCATAGTGCCAGAGCACGACGTCATAGAAGTACTTGTCATCGGTATTGTTTCTTTAGTTCTTCTACGATATATGACGACAGCCATTTGGCAAAGTGTTTATCTTTATGTAGTTTTAATCTCTCTTCTGGAATTTCTTGAATACATTTTTGATATCGAACTTCTAATTATTGTATTGGCTATATGTAATTCCCTAATGGAGAATGTCCTTATGCAGCTGGATGTTCTCATTCCATAATATTAGACGAACGTAATTTTTTTTTCAAATTTGTGTGATCTGGTTAATTCAGATGGTGGAATAGTTAAACTTGAGTTTTACTTGGGTTCGGAATCATTCTTCATTTGCTCGCCCACGTACTGATCCCATCAAGATGCATTTTATGTGTATGTTTGTTTTCAGGTTCATAGTATGTGTAAATATAGGTATGTATAATAGAGAAGCAAGAATTGATCCTTTGCGTTTTTCTCGCTCCAGGAATAACTGGTTAGGATCTGGATGTAGCTTTCAGAAGCGATATCAGTCTGCAATTATCTGAGGATGAAATGATCTTGGTAGGATTTGGAAATAAGAATGATCGTGGCATAAAACATATATTTTATTGCTTCTGGTGGGCATTGGCAGAGAACGTAAAATTTCGTCTCTATCAGTGGCCGTCTTCTTGCCCGAATAAATAGCTTCTGATCTATTGAGTTGAAAGAAATAGACATAATTTGATTTAATATTAATATCATTATTATAAGGTTGTCTAGGTTTTGATCTGAATGTGGGTAGTTTTGAATATTGAGAAGTGGATTTTGAAAAATATATTCGAGATATTCCTAAAAAACTTTTTTTCCAGAGTCATATAACAATTCTCTGGAGATTTTAAATGAGGTTTCTGAACTCTTTCGGACACTGTACGTCGAATTAACGACGTTACTCCTTCCTGTTTCTGAAGTCAACTTTGGATCTAATATCTAAATACTTTTCCTCTTTAAAACGTTCAGTTTCTCGTCGTATATTTGCCGAAATTTGATTGTATTCTGCTGAAAGAGTGGCGTCTATTTCTCTGAGATATGAACGATATAGACGAGTTTTTGTTCATTGAGATCCATTATAAACGGACACAGGGAAATGCGGTTTATATTGATGGGTGTTTTATATTTCTAGCTAGGATGGCAAATTTTCTGATATTCGTTCACGGAAGTGTTCCGAGTCCGTGTTCTAGAAATCCCTGAATGATACTAAAGAAGGTTGCTGATTGAGGGAATCAGACAATGTAGAATGTACCAGAAGACGAAGATGGTTAAATATTATCGTTGGACCGATAAAATACGCTTTTCCTCACAGTATTATATTATGATATCGGGCGTTATCAGAATATGGTCTTTTATTGATGTACCTTGATGGTTTGAAAATGTAAGATTTGAGTTATAATACCTCCATAGATGATATTCTAAGAGGCACTCAGATAGAATAAGGTGATGTACGGTGGTAGATATATCGTTGAATTGGATATGTCTACCTTTGATATCGCCAAGGTTTATGGAGCTCGGAATTTCTGATATATAGGTATTGCAGAAAATCTGCCGAAAGATTATCGCCAGTATACCAGGCATTGAGTATGATTTGGGTCACATAAGATCCAGAAGAATTCAAATTTTGTATATTTGTACATTTTAATGCACTCTTTGGTATTCCTTTTTTTCAACCTTGAGCGACCGCCTCTCGTGTAGCAAAAGACATGGTTTATTTGTTTCCGATGGGCATATTCACATGCCATTGTATTGCAAAGAGGAAATCATAAGAACGTTTGAAATGTTGGGTTGGTTATCACATTCGGTAGATGGATGGATAACACTGATGAGCCCCAAAAGGAGCGTAACGGCTGTCTATTATTTTCCATCGAGTGTGATAACCATCTGAAGATTTCAAACATTTACCGTGTAAGGCAGCTGGGAATATTTCGATGCATCGTGAACTCGTATAACCAGCTCGGCTAGAGTGGATTTATTCGAATTATTTGGAATTAAGGTCCTAGATTTAACTTCATTATATATATATATATAAATATATATATATATATATATATATATATATATATATATATATATATATATATATATATATATATACATTTATATATATATATATATATATATATATATATATATATATATATATATATATACATATATATATATATATATATATATATATATATAAATAAATATATATATATATATATATGAAATAATGAACAATATGAATTTAGATATTTTACATGAAATGTATGCTCCGGCTAGTTCAAAAATTTGGAAATTCCAGTTACAATTTACCTGATTTATTTACAGACAATTAAATAATACTAAAACTTTACTCGTACTCCTAGGGTCTTGTACTGGGACTTTTGAGGTCTTGCTAAAATTCACATTATCGAATTTCAGTTCACTTAACTTTCAATAAAAACTTGTGTGCTGCGTAGATTCCTATCCTTTTAAATCTTATCTACAATCGGTATTATGTTCTTTGAATCAAATAAAAAACCAAGAGATAAGGAGCGTTTTTTTTTCGAGCACAAAAAAACACAACACAAATTTTCATCAACGCAACAAGCAAAAAAAACAAGGTTAAAAAAAAATTTGAACTAAGAAAATTTTGTCCGAAAGTAATTAACGTCAATATATTGTGAAAGGATTGTTCAACTGTTCCAGAATATAAACTTCGGAGACCATTACGAATATTGAAATGGAAAATGGAAATTAAACTTCAAGATCACAAATATGATCTAAACTATTTGATCAATGGCATAAATTGATGAGAAGAAACACCTACCGCTTCACAAACAATATTTAAGAAAAATTTATTATATTTAGTGAAAACTATGAAGTGAAAATTTTATTGCGTTTATAATATAATTTCATCGTATCAACTCAATTCACAAATCGAAAAGAAGGCACGTTTTGAATCGTCCGGCTTAGACAAATTTTTATCCCCCCTACAATTTGAAGTGACGCTAGAAATCATCGAATATTCTTTACTGGCTGATCTCGGCTAAAATTTGGTTTAGCCAGTGAACGGTATTTTATAACGTTACAATATATAGATTGCTATGTTTTTTCTGTTGGAAAAAGAAACTTCACCAGAAGTTATAGCCTGAGATATCAAAGCATTGTAGTTTGGCAGACACTCCAGAGGAACTTGTTCATTTTATTCGATTAAATGAAATAATTCAGTACTAGAGATATTACTGCTTAATTCATTACGTAACGATGAATTGGATCCATTGAATATTCATCGAATTGACCTTGCATTAAAAAACCGATTACGTTACAATACATCCGAACAGGGATAGAGAATATTTTCCGTGAAAAGACTGGACAATAGTGAAATGAATAATGGTAGAGACATATTACTTATTGCTATTGTAATTTGCATCAATTAATATGGCATTAACTGTCCTCATACAGGAACGCAACGGGAAGCAAGCATCGTGTATATCTATAATTTATTGACTAATAAACAGCTAAAACAATTAGACAATCATTAGATGTCAATTAAACTTTTTATGAATTTGCGTTATTCAATTTTTTTATTTCAATTTCATTTTCAACAATTTTTTCTGGAGGGATATATTATACAAAAATCAAATGCTTGGAACCATTCACAATAGCTGAACAATTAAATAGTTATTTTTGGAATCAGAAGTAATAGGTAGCTATGCTCTTTATGTTAAAATAATTTAGTGTTCCAGTGTATAATTAAACTGACAAACAAAAATTAAATAGTACAAAAATGTTTCTTGGATAGTGTTCGGCACATTGAATTGGTTTCTGTTGAATACTAAATTAAAATTATCGTATCTTCTTGTTCGATGTATGTGTTTTTGGGAATGTATATTGTTATTCTAGTTATAAATATAGCATGTAATGAAATATTTCTTTGATTCATTCAAGAATTCCATGTGTAAATGGAGTATATCAATCCACGAAATAAATTTGTTTCATTCATAATCAATATATTTTTTCGAATTTAGAATTTCCAGATTTTGCGTAAAGCTCTTTGTTTTCTAAAGAAAAAACAAAATGGGACTTTTCAAAACCTCCCTGTTCAGCTCAACAATGATGCTACTTATCAGTGTCCAATGATATTGTTCCTAACTTGGACCGAATGCATTGTTTTTATCGTAGGATCTGGCTTTATTTCTAGCTAGAAAGATGTATTATAGGAACCAAAAACATACTTTCATGGCCACCTATTAGCAACTTGATTTGAATTTTTTCAGTACACTACCCACTAACTTAAATGTTGACCTCATAGATTCCTCATGTGCTGCCCTCACCTGAAAAGGCACCATCTTGATCAAACCGACAGTTGAAAATTGATCATTTTGGTCGCATTTCTCCTCTACATGAAACAACTTTTAAAAGGATAGGAGTGAATGTCAATTTGGACCAAACTTTCATGAAAGTCTATAAACTCTTATTGAGTGCAGATAACGATGACACACATTCCAATGTATCCGGAATGTTTTCAAAATTTTAACTAGTGTAAATTGGATTCTTTGAAAAGACACTAGCGTGAAGAGGAAAACAAAGTTTGACTGAGATATCTTTGTTTCGAGAGATTTAAATATTCCTTATATCAGAAATTACTGATCTACATATACATGCATTTACTTAATGTATCTATTTTTTCATAAAACTATAAAACTCATTTTTCCATATTTGAATATGAGCAGATATTTTATCAAAAAAATCTATGAAATGTAAAATCAAGGTTTCACTGAAAACTTTATTTCTTTCTGTACTTGAAATATTCTGTCACGCTTGATGACTTCAACCTTTCAATTCATAGTCATTTCATCTCGTCTCTAATAATCAATACTAAAATCACAAAAACCAATGCTACTTCAAATTTTTTTTTTCTGCAGTGTATTCCGTAATTTAGTTTATGTTTACCAGTTTCACAAAGAAAATAATAACTTAGAAGCAAATGTTTTCATTTGCGCTTTTGTTTCCACTGAAAAATTAGTAGTGAGAAATAAAACTTAAACGCATTTCATTTCACATGAAGTCGGAATGAAATCGAGCAAAATTCAATAATTTTTAAATTTGTAGATTTTATTGAATTGTACTGCACGTTTCATTTGATAAATATCATTTAAAGTCTGATTTAAGTTCTAAGTTGATAAAACGAACTACCAAACAAATATTTTTCCCTACAACCCTGAAAAAATTATTGGTTAATCATCAAAATATATTGCCTAAGTAGGACAGCGCACGAGCCGCCAACCGCGGCGGTTGGCGGTCGGTTGTTAATTTGTACAGAAATATGCTAGACAACGCAGTGGCAGCCGCGTAATCGCGAGGTTGGGCGGTGGCCGACATCGGACGCGGCGAATACGGCTACCGCGCGGTCGTCGATTTGTATAACTTGAATAACAGACCACCACGAGACCGCAATTTTGCGCGGTTTCCCTTCATTGTTTATTTAACATTTGTAGTAAATTTCATATTTGTAGCCACTTCGGTAATTTTCTCTTCAATTTTGTTCAATGATTCACCAAAAGACAACGTTGACATTCTGGTATAATTGAAAAATTTATCTTCGAGGCTTCCCAATTCTCTATAGAAAATTAAGAATGCCAATTTACTACTTTTTTGTTGAAGTAGAGAGTGAAACCAATATTTGCTTTGCAACGACGTTTGTTTCGTTTTTTCGATAGTAATACACATTTGCTGAATGGCTACAGCTACTACCGTGGACACTTTCATGAAATCATGAAGACTAGCGATCAACAAACCGCGATGGCCTCCGCAGGAGCAATCCGCGCTTGACCGCGCTACCGCCAGACCGCCAACTAAGAGCAAAATTGAGAACTCAAAGACATGTTTGATGTCCCTCACGTTGCACCAGCTTTTATACCCCACACCCTATTTCGCTCTACGTGAATTTTTTACACATTAATTACAATTTATTACACATATTCCAAAATTTATTACATTTGCGGAACTCAAGTTATGGGGGTGTGGTATAGAATTAGTCTAAAGCTGCACCACACTCATACCATATTAATTATTTTCGATTCAGAACATTTCTCTAATTAATTACAATTATTTACAACCATTTACGGCCTCATTACAATTCCACAATTCCGAAAAATAGGTAGCGCATCAAAAAATTATGACATTTACAAATAAATATAAGGAAATTAATTTATTACAATAGCCCACTCAGTTTTGTCGATACAAACAATGGTCAGCAGGACTAGGAAAATAATAAAAAAAGAAGTTGCAAGTGAGTGGGGTAGTGTAATAATTGATTAGAATTTTCACGAGACAAAAAACAATAGAATTATCGAAAAGAAGATAGAAATACAGGGTTTTCAATTTATTACAATAGCACACTCGGTACTGTCGATATAAAAAATGGTCCCCAGGATTAAGAAAATGATAAGAAAAGAAGCTGCAAGTGAGTGGGGTAGTGTAATAAATAGAAAACCCTGTATTTCTATCTTATCTTAATTATAAATTTTTTTGTCTCGTGAAAAATATTCTTATCGATTTTTATACTAACCCACAAACTTGCAGCTTCCTTTTTATTATTTTCTTAGTCCTGCTGACCATTTTTTGTATGGATAAAACCGAATAGGCTATTGTAATAAATTGAAATCCCTTTATTACTATTTTATTTTCGATAATTCTATAAGTTTTTGTCTCGTGAAAATTCTTATCAATTATTACACTGCCCTACTATTGTATTGTATTGGTAGGTGTGGATGGTGACCGATGCGCTGCGACCTTATTAGATCTATTTTGCCCCATCTTCTTCTGCTCCTCGATGTGTTCTCGTTTTACAGCAGCCCCTCAAGCCTCAATACCTTCAGGAATTTGAGGATTTTAAGAGGGTCTATTCGTGGTATTTCTTCTACAGTCAGCTGGTATGATCCCAGTGTGTTCAGTCTTTCATGGTGCACAGCATAGCACTCCATCAGTATATGGTGGGGTGTTTCTGGACGTTCCTTGCAGAATCTGCAGGTGCTGTCCCCCTCTAAAACTAGCTTCCTTAGGTGTTCTTTGAGTCTGCAATGCCCCGTAAGAAATCCTGTGATTGTCTTTAGACTAGTTTTGCTGAGGTTAATCAGAGTCTTCGATCTTGCTCGGTTGAACTTTCCGAGAAGATCTTTCCACAGATCCACAGAAAGGTTCTGGCCCGATTAGTGGCGTTGACGCACCCTTTCGTGCCAGGGTGTCTGCTTGTTCATTACCCTTCACTCCGACGTGCCCCGGCACCCAGAGGAGGATCACTTTGTTGTTCCTGCCCAGATCGTTTGGTTTGTCTAGGCATTCACAAACCATCTTTGAGTTAATGTTATAAGAGCTCAATGCTTTGATGGCTGCTTGGCTATCGGAGAGGATCGCAATTTCCTTTTTCCGGTATTTACTATCGAGGTTGAACTGAATGCACCTTTCTATGGCGTGAATTTCCGCTTGAAAAATACTGGGGAACTGGCCCATGGGTTCTGAGTATTTGGTACGAGGCCCAACGACTCCTGCTCCAGTTCCTTCGGGAGTTTTAGACCCGTCCGTATACCATATTATGGTATTCTTCTCCAGTGCTCGAATGGATTCTATGCTCCATTCCTTCTTGGTATTTAGTTCCGTTCGAAATAATTTCTTGAAACTAAATTTCCTGGTTATTTCGTCAGTTGGGAGGTCAGCAAGGTGTGCACTTCCGGTAAGGCTTGATTCCCTTTTACCGTATGCAGCACCTTTGAGTCTAACTTTAGCCAACCTGAGGTTTGCTCCCCAAGCAGTTCTCCTCACCATGGTGTGGAGAGGAGTGAGGTCCAGAACGACCTCTAGTGCTGCTGTTGGAGTCGATCTCATTGCTCCTGTTATACAAAGACATGCTAGTCTTTGCACTTTCTCCAAGGTTTTCTTTGCTGTGGTGAGTTCGGTTCTGCCATGCCACACTACTGCTCCGTAGGTGATCATAGGTCTCACTATCATGTGTACATCCATCGCAGTATTGATGGGTTACAGCCCCACGTTTTTCCTGCGATGTTCCTGCACACCATCAGTGACGATTTTGCCTTATTAACGATCTTTTCTACGTGCATGTTCCAGAGTAGTTTTGAGTCTAGGGTGAGCCCTAGATACTTCACAACTTGCTGCCATTCTAAGTCTACTCCGTCGAGACGAATAGTCCTCAAGTGCTGAAGCTTTGTTCTTCTATTGAAGGGTACCACTGTCGTTTTCGATGCGTTAATTCTCAATCCCACCGAGAGGCACCACCTTCTGGTAGTCTCTAGCTCCCTTTCTATGAGGTCGCAGAGGGTTCCTTCGAATTTACTTTTGGCCATAATGACTATGTCGTCAGCATGTCGAGGCAAGTGACTCCGTTCCCGGTCAGTGTTTCGAGTAATTCGTCCACTACAAGACTCCACATCAGAGGTGATAGTACCCCTCCTTGTGGGCATCCCCTGTTTGTACTGATCCGAAAGGTGTTCTCGCCCACCTTCGTTTCGGCCGTTCTTGTAGCCAGCATTTGGAACATCCATCTGGATGTGGTTCTGTCCACTCCCTTGTTCATTAGGGCCCTTTTTATTGCTTCGTGAGAGGTGTTGTCGAATGCCCCCTCTATGTCTAAAAAGCGCGAATGACCATTCTCTTTATACTCGAGTATTTCTGGATGTTTTCGGGTGAGCACATAAAGAGCGGTTTCCGTTGATCTGCCCGCCTTGTATGCATGCCTGCCCGGGTTACAATGCACCCTCTTCATATCTTGGTTCTAATGTAGTATCTACCAATTCTCCAGTGTCTTCAGTAGGAAGAATGTGAGACAGATTGTGAATGACTTCGGAGGGTGGGGTCCTTCCTTCCTGCTTTGGGAATGAAGTTACCCGTTGCTCTCCTTCCAGTGCTCAGGTATGTACCCGAGCTGGCGCCAGGTACTAAATCTGGTTTGCTTTAATAATAATGAACGGCAGTAATTCCCCGTCTGCCCTTTTTGGCAAAAGGGCCCGGAAAATATGCCGTCAATTCCCGGTGGGACTTGAAATGGTTGAAGGAGTTAATTGCCCATTTCAGCCTCTGGGGATGCATATCGGTTTTTGCTACTTCCCAGTCTTCTCGTTTGGCCCCCGCCCTGGTTTCTTCCCGTGATCTTCCGGGTTCACATGGTATGGCTACCTGGAAAGTGCGTCTCCAGTAAGATGAGAGCTCGTTGCTCTTCATCCTCTGTGTAGCTACCATTTGTTCTTCTGAGTGACATTGGTCCTTGCTCTCTGCCTCTTGCCAAGGTTTGTGCAATCTGGCTGTGCTGGCTTGATGTGATTGTCTCACAGAAGCTCCCGAAGCTGTTCTTTGGCTTTCCTTATTTATTATTATATTCTGTCAGCCTTTCGGTGTATCCCTGCCAGTCTCCGTGCCGCTTCGCCTTGTTGAATAGCCGGCCGGACTTCGGATCTTAGATTTGACAGGTGGTTGTTCCACCAAATGGTGCTACTGTGTGATTTATTTCTTTTATCGGGCAGCTGGATTCGTATGCATCCATGATTGCCCCATTAACTTCCTCTAGGGTCTGCTCAAATTCGATATGACTGCTGCTGGTCGAACTTGATCTGTTCTAGGTTACATTTTAGATTGGTGGTGTATTTTTCCCAATCTGTGTTTCTAGGATTTCTAGTGAAGGTTGTTTGTGTTACAAGCCCTTCCACGTTGAACATAATGGTTCTATGGTCGGAGAGAGATGGTTCGTCTGAAACCCTCCATTTCCTTACCATTCTACTAATGCTCGGGCTGCCGAGCGTTAAATCTAATACTTCTTGTCTAGCCCTAGTTACAAAGGTGTGGACACATACCACATTAAGTACGTTATGGTTAGCCGCGAGTATAAATTCTAGCAGTTGCTCACCTCTTTGATTGGTGTCCCTGCTGCCCCAGATGGTGTTGTGCGCGTTTGCATCGCAGCCTAGCAGGAGGGGTAGATTGCTCCTGCTACAGTAGTCGGATAGCCTCTGTACTTCCTCTGGTGGTGCTTGCCCGTCTCCAGCAAAGTATCCTGAGGCTATCACTATGTCGAGGGGTGAGTGCCCTGTGCGGATCTTGGCTCGAACCGGTACTAGGTCCCTCGTCATAAATTCCGAAAGACAGATATAATTAATATCGTTTCTGATCAGAATGCAAGCTCTGGGGTTGTCACATCTGACATCCCAGATTACCTTACCTTCTCTATTCGGCAGTCCTCTGATCTGCCCCCTGTTGACCCAAGGTTCTTGGATCAACACTACTCCCAAGTTTTCCCTGGAGAACACCCTTGATAAGGCGGCTGATGCCCCCTTTTGTTGGGGTAGCTATTGCTACTAGAGAGTTGGAGTGCTTGCCTCCTCATCGTCCTGCAGCATTTGTTCTTCTTCGCTGGAAGTCGCTGTGATTTCCTGGTCCATAATCCCAGTCGATTCGGCTTCACTGCCCTACTAACTTGCAGCTTCTTTTTTATTATTTTCTTGATCGTTCCAACCTTTTTTTGTATCGATAAAACCGAGTGGGCTATTGTAATAAATTGAATTATTTGATTAATTGAATTTCTATCTTATTTTCGAGAATTCTATTGTTTTTTGTCTCGTGAAAATTTTTGTCAATTATTATACCACCCTACTCACTTGTAGTATCTCTGTTATTATTTTCTTAATCCGACTGACAATTTTTTGTATCCATGAAATCGAGTGGGCTATTGTATTAAATGAATATACTTATATTTATTTGTTATTGTCATAATTTTTCTATGCGCTACCTATTTTTTGGAATTGTGGAATTGTAATGAGGCCGCAAGTTGTTGTAAATTATTTTAGTTTATTATAGTTGATTGTAATTAATTGTAATTAATAAGAGAAGAGTTCTGAATCAAAATTAATTAATATGGTATGAGTGTGGTGCAGCTTTAGACTACTTCTACACCACACCCTCATAACTTGAGTCCTGCAACTGTAATAAATTGGGGAATAGGTGTAATAAATTGTAATTGATGTGCAAAAATTTACGTAGAGTGAAATAAGGTGTGGGGTATAAAAGCTGGTGCACCGTGAGGGACATACATGTTATTATAGTATACTTTGTTCAACTGAAATAAATTCTAGTTCTTGAGAATTACCAAAATTTTTCCTAAAAACAACACAGCCAACTCTGGCTTTTTTCATATGCTAATGCGAAATAATAAAGGTTATCTATATTCTTGAATAGCAGTTGCCACAAATTGATTAATAATATCAGTCTACAAATATCCTGAAATATTATTTTTGCATGAAATGAATAAGTAGGTACGGAACCATACTTACCTACTTGTCGAAGGGACAACTAAAGTGGCCGTGGGGAGATGTGGTGTGAGACAGTAGTCATCCTCCTATCAAACTAGTATTTCATATAATGAATTATTAAGAATCAGGTAAACAGTCCTTCGAAAGCTTGATTGACTACTTTTTCAATTATCCATTGCATATAGGTATTCATTTTGCATATTTAACGAATTAAGCTATATACAGGCTTTTGCTATTACCAGCTTGATAAATTTTAATGGATGAAATATTCAATTATATTTCAAACTCTTTCGTTACTGAATTATACTGAATTATGAGTAATATTTCAATCAGCAGTATTGAAAAAACTCGTGAGTAGCAGAGCTCAATCACTACAGTCGTATTTTTTGCGTGAAATGCAATTCTAGATGAAATTCTAATAGATTGAATTATTATATTTTGAAAAGTCACGTTTAAATAGCAAATCGAATTGAAAAGTAGGAAATATTTCGTTTTATTGAAAAAAAAATCGCAAAGTGCTTGAGAAAAAAAGTTGATACCAACGAAGAAACGTACCTCAACGTCAACTCAATCCATGTACCAAATTTCAATCCTCTATTGTAAAAAAACAAATTTGCGAAGTCCATCGTGTACTGCGAAACATATCAAGATGCTATTTTGACAGAATAGTTCCCGTACGGGGCAGCGCGACTGAGGAAAATGGTTGAAATTACCTACAGGCACTTCCTCGGCATTAACTCAATCTATGTACCAAGTTTGAACCGTCTAATTCAATTTGCAGAAGCTGTGGACTGCGACAAATTTTCAAAAAACCACGAAAAATCAAGGGATGTCTATGTAAAACTGGCGGCGGTTGAAAAAATTCAACCAAACTTTGATAGTTTCGTTCCGCAACGAAAACTATCTCAGGTAATTCGAGCTCAAATGATGTGTATATATATATATATATATATATATATATATATATATATATATTTATATATATATATATATATATATAGATATATATATATATATATATATATATATATATTCTAAGTGTTAAAACATAGTTGTCTTATTCTATTCATATATTTTCAAATCAATAAATGTCCAAGAAAGATCATTTTTTTCATAAGATTTGATAAAGCCACGAATGTCGTGGCGAAACGTCAACTTTTCAATAAAATCGAGTTTTTTGAGATTCAACAAACCTGCTATTTCTAATAAATATCAAGAGATTATATATATATATATATATATATATATATATATATATATATATATATATATATATATATATATACTATATATATATATATATATACTATATATATGTATATATAGATATATATATATATATATATATATATATATATATATATATATATATATATATATATAATTATATTTATATATATATATATATATATATATATATATATATATATATATATATATAAATATATATATATATATATATATATATATATATATATATATATATATATATATAAAATATATATATATATATATATATATATATATATATATATATATATATATATATATATATATATATATATATATATATATATATATATACATATATATATATATATATATATATATATATATATATATAAATATATATATATATATATATATATATATATATATATATATACAGTAGTGTGCGAATTAATGTGAACACATCATAAGTTTTAGAATTTCACTGTTTATCGCAGTTGGCAACACGTTTATTTTATTTTAGCTGTCATTTAGTTTCACAGTTCTGACAGTCAGTTAGTACTTATACCTGCCACGCCACAGACGAGTGGTATTTTGGTGTTTTCTGAACTATTTTATTTTTGGTGGAGTAAGCTGAACTAGGACAGTGCTAGATTAAAATTTTTGAGGATGGATATAAGTACCAGAAAGCGCACTTAGATTGTTACCTTAAATGAACAGACATCAATGACCCAAAGAGATATTGCCAAGGAGTGTAACGTGAGTTTAGGAGCCGTAAATAAGATTTTGAAGCAAAAAAGAGACACTGGGACTATTGAGGTGAACAGAAAAGGAAAATGTGGAAGAAAGAGAAAGACAACAGCAAGGGATGAAGGTTTTTTACTAAAAGAAAGTAAATTAAACCCTAGAAAAACAAGCCAACAATTTCAGAAAGACTTAGCATATGCTGGGGTTATTATTCATGACTCCACTTTTCGAAAACGACTGATAGAAGGTGGAAGAAAAACAGTTAGACCTCAGAAGAAACAGTTGTTGACAGCTCCTATGATGAAAAAATGATATGGTTGGGCAAAAAAATTCAAGAGCTGGACTGTCCAAGATTGGAGAAATGTGTTGTTTTCAGATGAGAGCCATTTTTTAGTACAAGGACAGCTATCTCGTTACGTAAGAAAGAGTGACAACGAAAAACCTACTGCAGCTCATATTGACCAAATAGTCAAACATCCATTGAAGAAGATGTTCTGAAGTTGCTTTTCTTAAAAGGTAATAGATCCCTTGTGCCAATCGAAGGTATGATGAACTCGCAAAAATATAAAGACTTATTAGATCATAGACTGGAAGTTGAACCAAGAAGAGTTGATGCTAATGGTCAAGCAGTTTTTCAACAAGACTCTGCTCCTTGTCACGTGTCCAAGATGAAGCTGAAATATTTCAAGAATAAGAAGATATCATGCCTTGAATGGCCAGGAAACTCAATTGATCTCAATCCGATAGAAAATTTGTGGGCAATCGTAAAAGCTAGACTACGTAAAATAGATTATACAACAAAAACAGAACTCATTGAGGCTGTCACCCAGATACGGTTTCGGGACCTCAAATAACTTAAAGTTGTAAAAAACTTATTGATTCCATGCCAAAACGTATCCAAGAAGTTATTAAAGCCAAGGGAGGACATATTTCATATTAAAACAATTTGAATTGTATTGATTTTTCTATTTCATTTAAATGTAACCAATATATGTTCATTTCTTCAAATTATCGTTTGTGTTTACATTAATTCGCACACTACTGTATATATATATATATATATATATATATATATATATATATATATATATATATTATATATATATATATATATATAATATAATAATATATATATATATATTATATATATATAATATATATATATATATTATATATATATATATATATATATATATATATATATATATATATATAGGTATATATACAGAGTGATTCACGGTGGATGGCACATTAGACGTTTCTGGTGAGCCATACAACGGATGCCTTTGAAAATTCAATGGAGGGCATAATCGGACATTCTCTACCCAACTAAAATATTTTCGGTAATGCGGTGTTGCCACTTCTATAAGAAAGTAGTAGCAACTTTGATTTTTCAAATGGAACCACCTGTATATTATATTATTTTTAGAATCTCCAACAATTTCCTAACAACTTTTCATGATATTTTTCTATACCTATCTGTTATCGTTTTCGAAATAAAAATTGTTTTCGTTTTTTTTCGTCGGAAATCAAGACCTCTAAAAACTCTGATATCTTTTAGCTAAGAAATACAATGATATCGAAATTTCGGATTAAGTTTGTTAATGACAAGGGGCTTCCTACACTTCAGCCCAGTTTTCGTTATTTCAATACAGGGTGGTCAAAAAATACAGTTATTTCGTTAGCTTGGAAAAGTGACTATAAGTTGGTTATTTCAAATGGAATACCCTGTATATTATTACAAATTCGGAAAGCTGCTAGAATTTCATTTTTATCTATGTATATCATACCTATACCTAACTAGTCAAGTTTCGGACTTATGAGCACTTATTTGTGAAAATGTTCCTTGAACATGGTATCCCCTTGGTATTTGCTAAGCATGTCATGATTACCTACTATTTGACAGTAACGTTGTGACAATCCACTAATAATATCGAAACTTTCATCACTTCAGAAGTTGGAAATACCTTCAGAAACGATGGAAAAAATTTATGGAAATGAAGTTCTTATGAATTTGTTTATTATTTTTGGACAGTGTGATAAAATTATCAACAGGACATGTAGAAAGTTCAATGAAATGTATCCGAATCTACCGCCAATAAACCTCAAGAAATTTATACGAATTCAGAACAATTTCAAAATGTTGGGATCAACTTTAAAAGCACTAAGAAATGTACATCAACCCGTAACTTCCGAAGACAACCAAATTAATGTCCTATCATATTTTCACGCATTTCCTGAGTCATCGATAAGAAGTGCTGAAGAAGATTTTGGCTTAAAATATTCATCTGTTCAAAGAATCTTGCAAAGACGTAACATGCCTGATTACAAATTCACCAAAATTAAAGCAATGAAGCCTCAATACCCTCAACAGAGAGTTGAATTTTGTGAAATGATGTTGGTACGCATTCAAAAAGATCCATTTTTTTAAATAAAATGATTTGGACTGATAAATCAAAATTTTCAAGAGAAGGAATTTTCAATAGAAAAAATTTGTCATTTTTGGTGCAGTGAAAATTTCGTATAAATTTCTTGAGGTTCATTGGAGGCAGATTCGGATACATTTCATTGAACTTTCTACACGTCCTGCTGATAATTTTATCACACTGTCCAAAAATAATAAACAAATTCATAAGAACTTCATTTCAATAAATTTTTTCCATCGTTTCTGAAGGTATTTCCAACATCTAAAGTGATGAAAGTTTCGATATCATTAGTAGATTGTCACAACGTTATTGTCAAATAGTAGGTAATCATGACATGCTTAGCAAATACCAAGGGGATACCATGTTCAAGGAACATTTTAACAAATAAGTGCTCATAAGTCCGAAACTTGACTAGTTAGGTATAAGTATGATATACATAG
>JARQZK010004428.1:220000-247500 GCA_030704885.1 Cynegetis impunctata
CTTTCTTGAGAAAAATCAAGATTTATCAACACATATAAAAGAAATGTAACACATCTATTTAATTCATAGGAACATCTAAAATATTAATATATTTCTGACTAATACTCAACTCTGTATAACCGGCTTCTCTTGAGAAGCTGATTAAATCCCTGAATACATAAAACAAACTATATAACCTAGAAGAAACACAATTTCAATATGAACACCAATAAATTTAGGTTATGAATGCAGTTAACATAATTTTACGAACAAAAACCAAATATTTTGTTATATTTATTATAACAAAATATCAAAAATTATATGCTATAGCAATTTCGGTAATTCGTATATCATGCGGCAGATTGAGTTCAGAGTTGCCCGATGACAGTATTATCATTTGAATTATTTGTACAAGGATTTCTAAAAATAAGATATTTTTCAATATTTTATTTAAATCACGAAAAATTACATAAAATGGACATTATCAATATTTCATATTGAAAACATGGTTAAAGAACAATATGCACGATATCCAACATAGGGAATTTGAAATATTTCAAATTGAGTTATCAACTCATGAATTGCACATTCACAATTCATTGTTTCATTGGAGTTTCCCTGACATTAGAGATAATGGTAATAAAAAATTTACTTTCATTTTGTGGAAAGTTCGGGTGTATTATTTGAAGTTTCCATTCGTCAGTATCAGCAATCGAAGATTTTGAAATTCAAGCATTCTTCCACAGCAGACGTTCTGTATTGTTCGCGATCTTGACAATGATATTAAATTTAGTGTTTATGTTACACTTTTCGGCTACTTTTCAATATGTTTATATAATTAATTGTTGAAAGTTTCATAATATTCACTCCAATATTCCTCTGAATCATTCGTTTTATGATTTGGTTTTGTTATAATATATATATATATATATATATATATATATTCATATATATATATATAATTATATATATTAATATATATTTATATAATATATATATATATAATATATTATATATAGAATATAATATATAACTAATATATATATTAATATATATATATATATTAATATATATATATATATATATATATATATATATATATATATATATATATATAATATATACATATATATAAATATATATATATTATATATATTCATATATATATATATATATAATATTATATATATATATATATATATATAATTATTCATATATTATATAATATATATATATATATATAATATATATATATATATATATAATATATTTATATATAAATATATATACATAAATATATATATATATATATAATATATATATATATATATATATATATATATTTATATATATATATATATATGATAATAATATTTATTCTCAATAATTATTGCTAAACTTCAATAAGAATGGAAAAAGTCAACAAACTGTAACAAACATCGATACTATTGATTGATCCTAGAAAAGATTTAGTTGTCTATCTCTTATTCAATATAGTTCCGATAGATATATTTATATATATATATATATATATATATATATATATATATATATATATATATATATATATCTATATATATATATATATATATAAATATATATATTAATATATATATATATATATATATATATATATATATATTATGTGTTTCACTTTCATTATTCCTCCCTGATAAGTTTTCAGTATAATTTTTGTTTCTTTACTGAGCATTTTGCTGTTTGTAACCTCTTCGATTGGTTGCCAGATTTTTTTGATATTGTTTCGCGCTTTTTCAAATTTATCTGCATGAAAATTGTTGTTCGTATTTCTTATTAAAATATTTAGATAATTTCTATATTTTTTGTACTCATTTTTGTTTCAATACTGCATTTGCTTTTTTAACAAAGCACGATGTCGTATTGAAATTATCAATCTCGGTGTGATCGACGGCTTCAGTTTTCGGTCTTTGTTAGATATATTTTTGGATGAGGAATTTTGTTCAACGATTGTATTGAATATACTCAAGAATCGATCATAACATAGCTTTGGACTCGACAAACTGACAAAACTATTCCAGCTCTCACTTGCTAATGTTTCATTCAAATTCTCAAAATTTTTTAAATCTAATTTTAAGAAGCCATTATCTTCCCGTTTTAATTTTTTGGCGAATTTAAAATTCAAAAGAGCATGTAGTGATCAGTCATCTTTGGATTCATTTCTGATGAATGCATGATCAATGATGGCTCTTTTTTGATATTCCTTTTCGCTGTTAGCTGCGTTTATATAACAGCACTTTTTTCGATATTTTCATATATTTCGCCCTTGTCTAACTATAAATATAAATATATATAAGATATATATATATATATATATATATATATATATATATATATATATATATATATATATATATATATATATATATATATATATATATATATATATATACGAGGGACATCCGCAGCCAACAAATTTGTACACCATTGCCAATCAATGCCATACTCATGCCAACCAATGCCACTAATTCGTATAGTATTGCCAACTAATGCTACTCATTCCTAGAGTAATGGCAATTTATTGCAATGATTGTTAACTAATTTCTTATAGCAATAAATGTCACCGAATATTCTATAAATACTTACTTCAATGACCCAATATTGTATTGAATTTATATTATGCTTGGAGCACTATTTCCAAAACACTCGCAGATGGAAAGAAGAAAAAAAAGAAAGTTGACATTTTCGGTTAAATTTAAGCACACCTTTGTTTTCTGAACATATATTATTATATATTGCCGTTATATTCAAGATTGTTTGCTGCGTGTTGGAAAATGAAATGTGCTAAGAATATAGTATGGACATATGTATATTTAGTGTACAGGAGAAGAGAATTCAAGAAAGTTCTAGCAAAAAAATTATGTATCCATCCTCAGGTAGCAGAAAGGAGCGCATATCACACGCTGGTAGTCGCCACTGAGTAGCGGCTAGGAAAACAGTATGATTTAAAATGCATTGGATATGTTTTGACGAATTGGTCGACGCTACTCGGTCGCAGTCGTCGGCGACTGGCGAAAGTGGAGGAAAACGAGCCTTAAGAGAACATGAAGCAAAATATTTTAATTACTTCAGGATGTATGTTACAACATTTGATTATTTGCTACAGGCGGCTTTAGTTTTATTTCTTTTTTTTAATAGGTCACTACTCTTGTCCCATATCTCAGGCCTTTCTTCAACTTCAGAAATGAACGCTTCATTATCGAAATTTTCCATTTTTAAAACTCGCAGACTGCACGATTCAACGCAAAAATGAAACTACGACTCTGTTCGAGGGCGACGGCAAAATCACTGTTCGTGTGTCGGCATGCATATACTTGTATGTAGTTCTGTAATAAAAGATATTCTAATTTATCAAAGTTTGATATTCACAGATTCTGGTGATTCTCACAAATCTGTTTTTTTAACCTAGCACCAGATTAATTTCATGTTTGTACTCGTGTGATAGTTCTCTTTATATATGTATATATATATATATATATATATATATATATATATATATATATATATATATATATATATATATATAAATATATATATATATATATATATATATATATATATATATATATATATATATATATATATATATATATATATATATATATATATATATATATATATATATATATATATATATATATATATATGCAATAGTGCATAATAGTTTTGGCAAATTACGACTAAAAATGCATATTCAGCAGAGCTTCATCTCCAAGGTCTGATTATTTGAAAGTAAAGTATGTTTTTTAATGCAAATTCCTATCATCTGAATCAATTTTGAGGGAATTAAGACATGCAATAAGTTTGAAGTAGTGTCGGCACCTGTTTTGTAGGATACACTTTTACTTTCTACATATGAGATAAGGATTTCTAAAACTAGAACTTATTAGTAGGTATGATATTGTATTCTCGAAATAGAAAGAAATAGAATGGACAGCATGCGACTCAACGACCTTCTTAGTATTGAAATAATTTAATTAAGAATGAATTGCACATTCTTGACTGTTCCAGTGGATTTTCCATCATAGTCATTCCAGAAAAGGAATCCATGCATCTGTAGAATGAAAAACTACTTTCTTTTTGTGGAAAGTTGAGGTTTGGTATTGATGTTTTCCATTCGCTATCATGGGCAATAGTTGACTATAAATTAAAAGACTTTGGAAGGAACAAACATTGTACCTTTGCAGACCATCAACATTGATCTTGACAATGTTATTGAAACTGGTGAGTTTTTTAATTATCACTTTTTAATCAGCATTTTGTAATTACATTCGTTTTCATTATAGTCACTCCAATCAATTAAATTCATCTCTGGTCATATGTATTTCGTAATTGAAAATTGTATATTGAAATTAAGATATCTTCATCCAAATTAATATGAAATTATTCAATATCAAAGCAACTGATAAATAAAAATAGTAGCGGAAATCTTATTTCAATATTTCGTTTACTCAACATATTTCTGTAAAAACTATTATTCTACTATAAACATTCTATATATATATATATATATATATATATAGTGATAGATTTAAAAAAACCCTATAACTTTTGTATCTCAACATTTTTCCCTAGCTATCTTACTTTAGTAAATAATCGACCGTTTCCATACATATCAGCGACCATGTATATATATATATATATATATATATATATACACGGTCGCTGATATGTATGGAAACGGTCGATTATTTACTAAAGTAAGATAGCTAGGGAAAAATGTTGGGATACAAAAGTTATAGGGTTTTTTTAAATCTATCACACTAAATAAAAATTAAGTATACAGGGTCAGTCAAAAAGTACTGAAGAAATAAAATTGCCTTTTCTTTAATAGAACACCCTATATATTATACTATATTTCAATTCTGCTTGAAATTCTTAACAAAATCTACATAGTTCATCATTTTCTAAATTCAACCGTTTTCGAGATATCGAATTTTGAAAATATCCTTTTACTACTCTCTAATTTATTGAAGAAAGAGCACGAAATGATGGATATTCATTATGGAAGTCACACAAAGTGGAGAATGTGGATATGATTACAATTTAATTATATTTTTACACGAAATAAAAAAGCATAATTGTTCAGGGTTGATAAAAATGCAGGAAACAAGTTGTAATAAACAACAAATTCTATTTAATAAGGTGCTCAAACTGGTTAACCATAATTTCCCTCCTTACAGTAATGAACCGGCTGAACAAAGTTTTGTAGTGAATTCAAAATCATGTGAGGAGGAATGGTAGAAATTTAATGCATTATTCTTTCTTTGAACTCTTCGATATTTGGTGGCCTATTTTTGTAGACTACATTTACCGTCGGGAGGTACATGGTAAACACTTTGAGCACCTTCTTAAATAGAATTTGTTGTTTATTACAACTTGTTTCCTGCATTTTTATCAACCCTGAACAATTATGTTTTTTTATTTCGTGTAAAAATATACTTGAACAATCTATTAGAGTTAAGAGAAAAGTTACAATTGGAGTAGCATTTGTCAGAGGACGCAATTTTATTTTTCATATATTAAGGAGGAGTTAGTGTAAACTTAAATCCAAATTTTTGGGGTTGTTCTAAGCATTTTGGAAAAAGGGGTACAAATTGTTTTTATGGTTAAACTGACAAACTATAGGTCTCACAAAAAAACTATTCCGTCATTTTTGCAAATAGAATTCTCTACAACTTCAGTTCAGTAACTTTTAGTCGTAGAACCAAAAATAACAAAGTTATAAGCGTAAATCGATGAAAATCTTAGATAAATATTTCTATTGGTCATTATAACATTTTTTCTAATCATAACACGAAAAAATTGGAGTGAATAATTTTTAAAGAAGAGTTTTAAAGGAATAATTTTGATCATGAACTTCTTTGATTTTATTCATTGAGGTTTTACAGCGCTGCGAAACGAATACTTTTCATTAGTATTCATAACTATACATAAATATTATTTGATGTGCCATAATTTTCAATTATCTTTTAATTTTTTGTGATTTTGTAAATATTGTGAGCTGCTGAAGTTGTGTTACATCCTGAAAAGGCATGGAGGACAGCAAATCTTCCGCAATGACATCTCCGTACATAAAACATGACGAAAAATATAACTGTCATCCTGCATGTAATTTTGATGGTTTTAAATTTCGATACATTCAGCTACAATAGTAACTGAGTCAAATGATTGAGATGCAGCAAGAGCAGAGCGAAAGCTGAGGGTGCCTGTATCTGATTCTGCTTGTTTAACACTGAAACCCACCTCCGTGAATGAAGTTTTTAGAAATACAATGAAATTTGCTTTGTTCTTCTCATAACCATGAATTTTATTGTGTGATAACGTCGGTTCGGTAATTCTATCAAATTTTACTTCTGTGGACTTTTGTTTTTCCGTGCGACGCAAACGCTCGAAACTTTGTTCCTGTGACATCGGGGTTGTCTGAGTAGCCGTCAATGCTCGCAGTGAGCCCAAAATGTTATTTCGAATATTTCATATATTTTTCAATAATAACATTAAAAGATGAGTTTCGGTCCTAAACCAACTTTTGTGAAATATTTTCCACTATATGTAATTTTTTTCACAAATTTTCATCGATTTTTGCATAGAAATCTGTTATTTTCGGTTCTACGACTAAAAGTTACTCCAAAAAAGTTGAAGAGAATTTTATTTGCAATAAAAACTGTTCCCTTATTTTTTCGTGAGACCAATAGTTTGTCAAATTAATCATAAAAACTATTTGTACTCCTTTTTCAAAGATGGCGGCCGTGATACAAGGGTTGCAACCCCACAAACTTCGATTTAACTTTACACTCTCCTCTACTTGATATCTAAGAAATAAAATTGCGTTCATTGACAAATTTAACCCCAAATGTAATTTTTCATATTTGAATACTGAAGAAAAGTGTTCGTTTTGCAGCGCTGTAAAACTTTAATTAATAATAACTGTTCTTATAGTTTTTTGTAAGACCTTCAGTTTGTCAGATTAACCATAAAAAACATTTGTAACCCTTTTTCCAAGGTGGAGGCCGTAGGACATGAGTTGCAACCCCACAAACTTGGATTTAACTTTACACTTACCCCTCCTTTATATCTAGAAAATAAAATTGCGTCCTCTGACAAATGCACGCTGAGCCCAAAAAAATCTTACATTTCAACGGACTAAATGTAAAGAAGTTTTTTTATTCATCGAATATCTGATTACATCATATGTCATGTGTGTCATGACAGTTTTGAATATATAAAAAAAAAATATTTTCACTGTGTTTATAAGTCTGCGTTGAGGATACACCCAATACATAAAAAAATTACCAAAGACATAATTAGATTGCTTCTGTCCTTTTTTATTTCCATTTGGTTTTTGAGTCACGCAAATTGAAACCTGAATTATTAACTATTTTTGATGACTACTGAAGGTAACTATGCTTAATGAGACAAAACGTCGATATTAAAAAATATACAACTCGATAACCATTCAGAAATATATTTATATTCTATCTACATATATATATATATATATATATATATATATATATATATATATATATATATATATATATATATAAAATATATATATATATATATATATATATATATATATATATATATATATATATATATATATATATAATATATATATATATATATATATATATATATATATATATATATATTTATATATACCCAATTTGGGAGCATGCAGATATTTTAAATACTGCTACAGAGTTTATATTTTGAAATTGAATAACTTATTGTATTATGCTTTCATTCATTTTAATTCGTTTTTCAGATTTTCTATTTGTTTGCGTTTTGCACCTACAGCTCTGCTACTCATGAACCCCAGAGGACAATTATAAACGATATTCATCACTATGTGCCTCACCACATCAAGAGAACAGTAGAAGTTGTTCACAAAATTTTGCCAATTCCACTACATATACCCAAGTTTTCACTACCAATTAGAAAACCACCTTTGCATCACGAGCTAAGGGACTATAAAATGATTAAAAAGAACATATTTGTCAGTCCTGTTGTACTACCACCACTCATACCAAAACCTTTCATTATTCCAATCAAACCCATACCTTCTACTGTTTGGAAACCGCTCCACAAACATCATTTAGCACCAGCTACACTTTTGAAGGATTTACCTCTTCCAATTCCAGCTTCAGTATATACTAAGAATCACGAACCTACTTTCTTCAATGGAGTGAAAAAAGCATTATTTCCAGTTCTGAAACCATTCAGGCCAATAATCAAAGAGCACCACGACGTTTATGTTCATAAACATATGAAATATTGAATTATTTTCTCTGATACTTATATTGTCATGCTATAGTAAAAATTTTATTACTGACCTTTTGTTTTTTTCAAGGATATGAAAAGTGTAAAAAATAATTTCATGTAATGGTGCTAATACCATCACGAAATGTATTTTCATATATATATATATATATATATATATATATATATATATATATATATATATATATATATATATAAAATATGTATTATATATATATATATATAAAATATATATATTTATATATATATATATATATATAAATATATATATATATAAATATATATATATATATATATATATATATATATATATATATATATATATATATATATATATATATATATATATTATTTTTATTTTCAAACATTACGTAGGTAAAGGTTTCTTTGGTTTCCCTTACCATCTAATGATAACATTTTTGAATGTTAATATTAGACTGAATAGCATATGATAAATAACTAGCAAGACAAAGCAGCCTTATTTTTTCAATTTTTTTCAATTTTTTCACATCAATAAATGTCAAAGAAATTTCAATTACGAGTATCGAAGTGAAACGTCAACTCTTTAATAAAATAGAGTTTTTTAAGATTCAACCAGCCTGTTATTGCTAATAATTACCAAGAGATTATATATATATATATATATATATATATATATATATATATATATATGTGTGTGTGTGTGTGTGTGAAAAGAACGCATTTTTGTATATAGCAAATATAGTTCTAATTGGAAAGCGCCTTGTGTGTATCGGACCAATTTCACTATTAAAATTGAATGAATGTACTTCCCTGAACTATGGCAGGAATTTGAGCTCTTCATCTTGTAGAGAGATTATTGAGGTATAGCCTGTCCAGTCTAAGTTGGCGTGTACGTCACAGTCATGCGCAAAAAATGACGCAAGGCTGCCTACCCAAGTAAATAAAATTCGAAATGGTCAAAATTCATATCTGTCATAAGTAATTTTCTGAAAAAGTAGTTACATGGTGATAGTGACCGGATCATCCATTTCGACAAATATTCCGTTCTTAACATATCAAATCGTATGTATCTCTCAAGAAAAACTAACATTACGAGTAATGAAAATAAGTTGAATGTTTGTTAAGTTGTCATTTAATTGAAAAATTTGCAATGTTGTCGGACCCTCTCGACCAACGCGCCGGTAATCGGCATTTCACGTTTGACAGTCGCCGAGTAACCTAGAAGATTTTGTAATTAAGTTTGATTTATCGATCGATGAATATGGATTCCATATAGATAGACACTTCTGGTAGGAAATCATGGTCAATTTGAATTTACCACTAAAAATCCCCGCCATGTCAAACATGCAAGATATCTCATTTTGTTGAAAATTAGGATAGCTATTTAGATTTAAGATTATTTATTACGTCTGGCAAAAGTGTTCACGATCGACGTCATATACAATTGGTGACGTACACGCCAACGGTCGCTGGATAGACTATATAATCGTTATTGTGTTTTACCTGATAAATAATAAAAATAATAAATAACTCCAGAACCGGTTGTTATAGGTGTAACGGTGTATCAAAAGAACATAATATTAGATAGATAGAGTCTACTTGATTATATAAACAATTAAATTTTCAGATCGATGTCATCATTAGTTCTTCATATACTTCTTACATTCCATAGACCGTGGGACACCCTTTGTATATATATATATATATATATATATATATATATATATATATATATATATATATATATATAAATATATGTATATATATATATATATATATATATATATAAATTGAAAAGTTTTGATAAAGCCATGAATGTTGTGGCGAAACTTCAACTTTTAATAAAATCGAGTTTTTGAGATTCAACAAGCCTGCTATTGCTAATAATTATCAAAAGATTATATATATATATATATATATATATATATATATATATATATTATATATATATATATATATATATATATATATATATAATATATATATATATATATATATATATATATATATATATATATTTATATATATAACAGAATACTTCGTGTTATCGATACATGTCTGCTCATAGAGGAATTTCAATCAATATTCAATATATCGAATATTTTTTAATGTAGAGTAGGTATCGAAATATGAGGTCTAAATAGGACTAAACTTTAGATTTGATTGTCAATTTAATTACTCCATAATATTTTGAAGCTAATATAAATTGTCGAGTTAATAAAAATTTTCTTGGGGTGGCTGTGGGTGGGTTGGAGTGTTTTTTTGTGTTCAACTTTTTTCAACAGCCTCGGAAGAATATGAGCAAATAGCATGTAAACAATTTTCGAAAAGAATTGAATTCCGTTCGAAAAAATTGTAAAAGTGATAAACAATTTACTGAAAGAAAAAGAAAATAGTGTATTTTTTCAAATATCCCAAAAACTAATAGATATTTTGAAATCTAAATAAAGATATAAAAAGAGGAGGAAATTTCCTATAAGAAATTTTCAACTCCCTGAACTGTAGGATGAATATTTATAATTTTCTCAGAGGGGTGAAAATACGGCCGAAAACAGGTAATATGGCTTGCGAAAGTCACGCATATTTGGAACACTGCAATAATAAACATTATTTAACTATATTAAATATGGAAACTAAGGAATGAAAAATTTCAGTTTCTTACTGGATATGTAAATGAACAATAATACAGCGACAACAAATTTTTATCGCTATTTTTCGCGCATTAGTTATGCAATAGTTTTAGCTGCTTGAACAAGAATATTGCAAGTGTGTTAACTGTTAAACTATAAATCTGATATTTTTTTCCTTTCTTGGAGCTAGTTTCGAAAGACCTCAGAATTGATCCCCCTAAAAAAATTCGAGTTTTTAGTTTTTTACTAACAATTTACTCAGTTGCAAAATTAAACACTCTAATCATAACTTTTTTTCCTGATTCTCTTACAAAAAACGCATTTATTTATAACAATTTTTTAAACAATAGGAGATGAACATTGATAACAACCATTTCCATGTAGCTTCCGATAATAAAAACGGACCATTTTTCAAAACTACGTAAATTGTTAATAAGAAACTGAAAAATTTAAATTTTCTATTTCTTCAACAGGGATTTAGTTTAAAAGCTCCAAGAATGAAAAAATCTTAGATCTATACTTGAACAGTTATCACAATTTTCATGTTCAAGCACCAAAAAATTGTTAATTAACTATTGCATAACAAATAGAAAAATTTTTATTATCGCCGGATTATTGTTCATTCACCGATTCAGTAACTTTTCATATTTTATATGGTTAAATAATGTTTATTGTTGAAGTGTCCTGAATGGGAGTGACTTGCCCAAACGAAGTTACCCCTTTCAGCGTATTTTTACCTCTCTGAGAAAATTATGAATATTGATTCTACAGTTCCGGAAGTTGAGTTTTTCTTTTGGGAAATTTCTTCTTCTCTTTGAATCTTTCTTCAGATTTAAAAAAACTCAATTATTTTTTGATATATTGACAAAAAAACAATCCCCTTTTTTCAGTAGGTATATTGTTTATAACTCACAATTTTCGCTTGCGAATTTTTAATTTACTCAAAAAACATCTACATGCTACACATCGAATAACACTCTGCTTTTATTTTTCCGAAACTGCTGAAAAAATTTTAACAAAAAAGCACTTGTTGACTAGACTATTTTTATTAACTACAGTTCAACGCCGGTTCCAAACGGCCAATGGGCTTGAATCTAAGTAATTACTCAACAGATTAATTTTTGAACCACTAAATTCCGGACATACACTACACTCAAGAGCAAGGTGGTACTCGAACTCACAATCCTCTGTTTACAAGCGATACACCTCTCCGCTGGGCTACCGAGGCCCCCTTGATTAGACAAAATATATTAAAAAGATTTTCGGTATTTTTCAAGCATGATTTATACGAAGTTTACAAAGCCGCTAATAAATTCATCAAAACTGACAAGTTTTATCAAAAATTTTTTTACTGTCACACCTGCTGTTCTCGTTAGTTGAAAGTGTGGAAGAAATATTCAATTCGTCAAGGCGATGTTAAGCCTCTAAAAAATTTTTTCAGCTTATTTTGTACTACATGAAAGATTATTTTTATCAACAAATAAAACTTTAGACGACAAACTTATGGAATTTTACACAAAGTCATATCCCCCCCCCATCGCTATCTACGCCACGGAATATATATATATATATATATATATATATATATATATATATATATATATATATATATATTTACATATATATATAAATATGATATATAATGATATATATATATATATATATATATATATATATATATATATATATATATATATATATATATTTATATATCATATTTGTATATATATGTAAATATATATATATATATATATATATATATATATATATATATATATATATATATATATATATATATATATATATATATATATATACTTTCCGGCATCTCTTCCTGAGCAGAAATGCGTCTTATACTTGCTCTTGGGTTTGCTGCAGAAATCTCTAATATTCTTTCTTAGTTTGGAACTGTGCCAGTAGTTAATTTTTTTACAGTATCGTGTTTTATAGAATGAAATATTCCTTGTTTGTGAAAACTCAAGAAATGGGCAGGATTCTAGCGGAAAGACTCAAAGGTAACCCTTCAGTTTTCACATTCTCATAAGTCCTGCCGTAGATAACGTGCATGCTGTTATGTCCTCGAATTGAAAATTGAACATTGTGAATTACTTTCATGAAATTTGCTGATGATAATCGATGTCTTTCTGGATGAGTAAATTCGACTAGATATTCCATGTGGCATTTAGCAGATGCCTAGCTTATTTTTTTTACGCTGTTTCAGCGTAATTTATATATATATATATATATATATATATATATATATATATATATATATATATATATATATATATTTTATATATATATATATATATATATATTATATATATATATATTTATATATATATATATATATATATATATATAAATATTAAATATATATATATATATATATATATATATTTATATATATATATATATATATATATATATATATATATATATATATATATATATATAGATATACACTTATAATATATATTTTATAATACTACTATTGTTTTAAAAATTTTACGTATTTCCATGACATTCATGAATTCCTCAAATCTGCTGGTTTAGCAAAATTACTCGGATATTATAGAAATTTGGAAAAATATAAAACTCAAAGAACAGAGAACTATGCTTAACTACATTTTTTTGCGTCTGTGGCTGTCTTCAATCACAAATATTGTGCTATACAGTTCAATACAATCAGTCAGGTCTGCTGATATTGTGACGTGAGGAAAACTACAGAAACCGGTACTCAGTTAATTTACAAAATTTCCTTAGTATTTGATTTTCTAGAACAGGTGCAATATTGAACATGGTGAAAAGGAAGAGTAGGTAATGTATTTTTGTGGGTAGGGTGTATCAAGTGGGCAGAGGTTTCTATTGTTGGCCTGATATTAGAATGAATAGCGCATGATTAGTAACTAAAGATGGACGCAAAAAAAAATAATGAAATATAGTTGTCCGTTTTCTGACTTTTTAGTTTTTCCTCATTTTTTGAATGCCAAAGTGATATGGATCTTTCAAAAGTTGTAGAAAAGCTACGATTTTCGTGAATGAATAAAATCTCACTGGAAAAAATTATTTTTTAATCTTAAATGTCCTGCTATTGACAAAAAAGATTAAATTTAGCACAGACCAGAACAACTCTGCATTGATCTCTCAAAGGTTTTGACATGGTTAAGAGATTCTTGACGAAATCTCAACTTATCATTTGAATCTGTGTCGCAAACTGAAATATCCTCTTGTAGTCAATGATAGATAAATAATAATGAATAAATCAAAATTTTTTGAAATTTTGTTGGGGTCATTTGCTACCTTTCCTACCTCTGGACCCTGGGTCCTAAGACTCAATGTTAAGGAGATATTTTCCTATTTTTTTCCCAAATTACCGAAATAGTTGATAGTTTTTATCACAACTGACTGTACCAAATATACCTACATACGAGGATTTTTATTCTATTATTCTACAAAATTAGTGATTTTGTGAAAATTAATCCACTTCAAAATTTAAGGTTGAATAATCTCTTAAAAACTTCTCTACTTGATGATCTTCCTAACATTAAGCTACACATTGATTTTAAAAAACATTTCTACTTCTAATTGTGGATATTCCTTCAGAAAGACGAAAATCGTTCGGATTTAGTGAGGAAAACAATTTTATTTTATGATCCTTTGTTTGAGAAAAACTTAATAACTAACAATAATTTGATATCTAACTGTTATCTAGTTACAAATTTTGTTCGAACTGTTCTCTCTTGTTCCTAATGCACGTCTGACACCTATTTCTTACTTCAACCGTTAGGTACCGTATCTAGTTTTTTTTTAAAAAGAGGTGGGACGTGTGCCCTCTCACACCGCCCGACCCCCGTACAATTAGGCTTCGTCATCTATGGACATTAGCCATCAAATTACTAAATGAGGGGAACCACTGAAAACTCAGAACGCACACAAACACCCAGGAATACAGTGGGAATCGAACCCACCAACTCCGTCAACGAAGACGGCATAGCGCTACCTATAACCTCTCCGCCACGGAGCCTCCCTGCCGTATCTAGTTATTTGTAGAAGCTGCAATATTTCTCTTTTTTGTTCGAACAAAATGTGATATGGTCGTTTATTTGAACAAAAGGTCAACAAATAATAATAATTTAGTAGCTACTCACCTGCTATCTTGTTACATATTTTCTTCGAAACAAAAAAATTTCTGCTTCAAGAAAAAAAAAATTTCGAACAAAATGTGCAACAAGAGGACACGTAAGTATCAAATTATTGTTGGTTATTCAGTTTTTTTTCAAATAAACGATCATATGATAACATTTTGTTCGAAAAAAAAATGAAAATATTTCTGCTTCAACAAATAACTAGCTACCGTGACGTTTGAATTAAGAAAGACGTATCGGGCCTGCATAAGGAACAAGGGAGAACAGTTCCAACAAAATTTGTGACTAGTTAAATATTAAATTATTGTTAGTTGTTTAATTTGTTAGTAGTTTAATTTTTGCTCAAATAAACAATCATAAAAATTAAATTGTTTTCTTCACAAAGTTCGAACGATTTCCGTCCTCCTGCAATTTGAAGCAAAAATATTGTTTTAAATCAATTTGTAGCATACTGTTAGGAAGATCATCAAGTAGAGAAGTTTTGGATTGATTGGGCCGATGCATGGTGTAAATTAATGAATATATTAAAACAAAGGTTAATATAATAACAATTTACACATTTATTAAAAAAATAACGCATGACGCACGTTTCGGTGGAACTTCACCTACTTCAGATGCTAATAAACGTCATGCGTTATTTCTTTTAATAAATGTGTAAATTGTTATTATTAACAATTGTTTTAATCAGTAGAAAAGTGTTTAAAAGAGAGTGGAGCTATCAATTATTGTTACGATTTTCAACATTAAATTTATTTTCACAAAGTCACTAATTTCGTGGAATAAAAATACTCCTTTGTGCCTTTGGTACTGTCAGTTTTAATAAAAACTATTAATTATGTGAAGGAGCGTGAAATTGAGCTTGCACAGTTGTTAATAAGAAACTTACAAGGGTTTAAAGGCGTGATTTTGGGTAATTTGAAAAAAAAAATTATGATATTATATCTTCTCAACCATGAGTCTTAGGACCCAAGGTCCAAATGTGGAAAGGTAGAAAATGATTTGAACAATATCTCAAAACATTTGATGGTTCATGTGTCAAACATCCTGTATATATAAATATATATATATATATATATATATATATATATATATATATATATATATATATATATATATATATATATATATGCGAATATATGTTTGAGAAATTAACTCTGAGTTTAACGATTTTCACATAATAATAAAACAACAATTGCACAACGCGTTTCGCTGACACTACAGCTTCTTCAGTTGCGATTTTTGAACTGAAACTAAAATATCTAATATGCAAAGAACAAAATCCTGCCCATTTCTTGAGTTTTCACAAACAAGGAATATTTCATTCTATAAAACACGATACTGTAAAAAAATTAACTACTGGCACAGTTCCAAACTAAGGAAGAATATTAGAGATTTCTGCAGCAAACCCAAGAGCAAGTATAAGACGCATTTCTGCTCAGAAAGAGATGCCGGAAAGTAATGCTTGGGAAATTCTTCACAACTAATTGCTACATCCATAACATCTAAACTTGAAGATCTTTCAACAATATTTCAATTTTGTCAATAAACGATGGAACAATTATATCTAAATGCTCACTTTATTGATCACATTCACGGATGAGATCGTGATTGAATTACACTGAAAAAAATAATCCGTTGTGAATACCGAAAGATAGTTATATTATACCAAGCTTTGTGGTCATATAGGCGCCAATCACTACATTTATTAAATATTACCACTACAAAATAAAAAACTTAAAGCATCAAGTACTTTTCCTGTTTGGTTATTATTTACCACTACAAACAAGTAACTCCCACTTGTCGATTTGTTCTTATTTATCGGTGCCATGGAATACTACATAACCAAATAAGGTTACTACCTAGCATTTATATGACAAATTTCTATTTTTATCCATAAATCTATGGTTATTATTTATCTGCACTGATATAATTTTAGAGATCTTTGCAGGTTCATTATAACTTCACGTACGTATTTCATACGTACTTATATGTTGTTTTTCGGAAACATAACCAATTGTAATTATGTAATAAAAGTAAGACAATGTGTACAGGTTTGTTTATTGAACTTTAGTAATCAATAAACAGGGTGTTTGGAAATTGATTCATTCGGTACTCTGAAGTCCTGTACCAAAAATTTAGAACTTCCCTCAATGTTCACAATTTTACTTTAGCCAGTTGCTTTCTTCTTCAAGTTGTTCATAACTATTTCTGAAATATACAAAAGACTAGTGTTAGAATATTTGAGACCTGTGAATTGTTACTTTGATTTTCAAAAGACTATTCATCTATATAGTTTTCTGCGACAAAAGAAGTATGAAATAACTGGTAAAAAATCAGTTCTCTCCAAAAACTAATGGAGATAAGTACTTAATAGGTAATAAAAACTACCTAATGATAATATTTTATGGAAATTATGAGCAAGTGACTATATTAGGTATTATGGAAATACTTTTGGGACATTTGCAGGGAAATTATAGATTTTCAATAATATGCAGTTAGTCATAAATTTAATATGGAAAAATGTAACTCATATCGGTATATACTTACATCTATCTAGTTGATTGGGTTAATCAAATTTCAAAAAATTAGGAGATACCCACTGTGTCAGAGAAACATACATGCGATTATGAATTCTGCCTTTAAGTAGGCACTGAAGCCTTTAATGCCATTCCAAATTCGCTATGAAGCAGAGTATGACTTAGGGTACGAACAGAACGAGTAAGGGTAGTTCGTACCCTTACTCGTTCTGTTCGTACCCTAAGTCATACGAGTCAGAACGAGTAAGTCGAGGTGGAGGTGTAGCTCGCGGTCGCAGTCGATGTCAACATCCATGTAAAACAAACACATTGAGTTAAATGGGAGCGAACATAACGAGTAAGTCGCGGTAGAGGTTTAGCGCGATGCCACCAAGGAGGTTTACAGCGATGCTTTTGAGAATCAAATCAGTTTGTTATACATGGATGCTTACCGCGCGGTCTACAAGGATGCTTCGCTGTGATTGGTGCGTTCAAGGCAGTGTTGTCATCACCCTCAGCAGCTCGCATAGAAGACGTGCGCTACAGTACTCCAGTTGCCAGCTTTTTTCTCCTTCGGTTATTAAGTTTATTTTTTGATAATTCGTACTAAATATGAAGGAAGATCTCATAGCTATTGTGCAGATCACTCATTTCGTAATTATAGGAGCTTTTATTGGTTCTTCTTTAATCATAAAATTAGAGAGTTCAATGACTTCTGACTCATTCTATTTCGAAGCTTCGTTATATTCATGGCACTTAATATCCTTCCAATTCCAGCATTCTATTTCATTCGAAGGCTACAAGTGCGAAAAAGACAGACTTGTCAGTAGTCTAGTCAACAAGTGCTTTTTTGTTCAACTTTTTTTTAGCAGTCTCGGAAAAATATGAGCAAGGTGTCATTCGATTTGGAATAGTATGTATATATGTTTTGATAATAAAGTTCCGCCCGCGAAAATTGTAATAATTATAAATAATTTACTGAAAGAACAAAAGAGGGGCTTGGTTTTCTGCGAATAACTCAAAAACTAATTGAGATTTTTGATATCTAAAACAATATTCGAAATGAAGAAAAAATTTCTTATAATGAGGTTGCAGTTCCCGAAACTTTAGGATCAATATTTATAATTTTCTCACAGGGGTGAAAATACGGCCGAAAACGGGTAATCTGGCTTGCGCAAGCCACTCTCATTTTGGACACTTTAACAATAAACATTATTTAACCATATTAAATAGGAAAATTAATGAATGAAAAAATTCAGGCGCTTACTGGATACGTGAATGAACTATAATCCGGCGGCAAAAATCACGATTTTCTATATTGTTGTGCAATAGTTAATTATCAATTTTTTTGGGCTTGAACATGAAAATTTAAATTTTTATAACTGTTCATTTATGAATCTGAGATTTTTTTTCTTTCCTGGAGCTATTTTTGAAAGGCTTCAGAATAGATACTTTTTGAAAATATTCGAAAACTTTAAATTTTCAGTTTTTCATCAACAATATACGTAGTTGCAAAATAAAAACAAATTTTTTTATAATAATTTCAATAAATCCAATTTTTACCATCGAAAGCTGCATGAATAAAGTTTTTTTAAATTTTTATCTCTTATTGTATGAACAATTATTAAAAACAAATGCGTTGTTAATAAGATAAAAAAAATGTTATGATTATTTAATTCCTTTTATTTTGAAACTACGTAAATTATCAATAAAAAACTTAAGAATGAAATTCTTTGAATTCTTTCAACGAGGATCTATTCTGAAACCTTTCAAAACTAGCTCCAAGAAAAAAGAAAAAATCTCAGATCTTTAGTTTAACAGTTATTACACTTGCAATATCCAGGTTCAAGCAGCAAAAAATTATGAAATTAATATTTCATAACTAATTGAAAAATCGCTATAAAATTTTTTTGCCACTGAATTATTGTTCATTAACTTTCCAGTAAATGCCTGAATTTATTCATTAATTAACTTTCCTATTTAATATGGTAAAATATTGTCTATTGTTAAAGTGTTCAAAATGGGCGTGCCTTGCCAAAGCCAGACTAGCCGTTTTTGGCCGTATTTTAAACCCTCCGAGAAAATTATAAATATTTATCCTGTAGTTTCGAAAGTTGAGACTTCACTATAGGAAACACCTTTTTTGATCTTTCAGTAAATTGTTAACTAATTTTACAAATTTCGCGAGCGGAACTGTGTTTTTTTTCAAAAATACATCTATATTCTATTCCGAACCGAATGACTTATCGTTCATGTTTTTCCGAGACTGTTGAAAAAGTTGAATAAAAAAGATATTTAATAATTATCTGTTATTGAACATTTCAACTGATGAAGTAGTCAATAATAATTGAAGCTATCATCATTTGGATGTGGTATACAATTGATTTGTCGTGATATTGAGCACTCATAAAAGTAGTATCACTGACATGTTAATTGTTCAATGAAGCTAAATCGACACAACCATTCTTTTAGTAAACAGAAAATCTTTTCTTTTTCTCAGTGAATCGAACACCTGATTCTTTTTTCGTAAACAACTGAATCGGATAGTCGGTATATAACATGCGAGTTAGTTATAGAAATTATTTCTTTTGTTATGGTAAAATGTTTGTGTAGAATTTTCTCATAAGATTTGTATCAGCTTTTGCGTTAACAGTATTTTCACCTTTCTTTTGAATTTCAATCATTTCTATAATTTCACGTTTTTTGGTATTTCGTTCGCTCCTGAGAATTCTTATTTCTTCGTAATTAAATTGATGTTGATACTCGATAAGTGCTGGTTAGTTAATGCCGTTTTATTTCTTCTATCATATTTGTGGCTGTTGAGTTGGGACTTTAAATATTGGCCAGTTTGACCTATATGCACTTTAGGTATCGCAATTAGAGCAAGGTATTTCGTAGATAACATGGCTTCTCCTCTCTTTTGGTATTTTCGTCTTCAGTTGACTAAAAATCTTCCTACTTAGATTGTGTCCTCTGTGACAAACTGTAATATCATATCTCTTCAAAGAATTGTAAAAACTTTCTGACAGTCTCGGTACATATGGAAGGGAAACATAAGTTTTTATTCCCTTCTTTTGATGATTGCTTGAATTGGTGTTGTAAAATTTATGTACACATTTTTTGAAAATATTATCCAACAAATATATGGAATAGTTGTTTTTTTGTAATGCTTGTTTCTCCTTATTTATTTCGTATTCTCTGTATTCGGGGTCCGACAATTTAATTGCACGATCTGCGAGTTCTATAATAACGGTCTTTTTTTGTGACACGGCGTTATTTTTGTGTACCGGCTTGTTCTCATTGTGTTTCTCCTATGATGAAGTGTTAAGTCACGGAAACTAATTCTGTAAATCATCAAAAAATTCGATTTACTCTTGAAGTGGAAAATGAAAGCAGAATTAATTTCCTTGACTAACACTTCATCATAGAATAAACACAATAAGAACAAGTTGGTACACAAAAGCAACGTGGTCAGCTAGATACCTAAATTTCGATTCCCAACACCCCATGTCACAAAAAAAGACCGTTATTATAGGACTCGCAGATCGTGCAATTAAACTGTCGGACCCCGAATACAGAGAACAAGCAATAAATAAGGAAAAACAAGCATTACAAAAAAACAACTATCCCATATATTTGTTGGATAATATTTTCAAAAAACGTATACATAAATTTTACAACAACACCAATTCAAGCAATCATGAAAAGAAGGAAGTAAAAACTTATGTTTCCCTTCCATATGTACCGAGACTGTCAGAAAGTTTTTACAATACCTTGAAAAGATATGATATTACAGTTTGTCCCAGAGGACACAATCTAAGTAGGAAACTATTCAGTCAACTGAAGACGAAAATACCAAAAGAAAAGAAAAGCCATGTTATCTACGAAATACCTTGCTCTAATTGCGATACCTAAAGTGTATATAGGTCAAACTAGCCAATATTTAAAGTCCCGACTCAACAGCCACAAATATGATAGAAGAAATAAAATGGCATTAACTAACCATATTATCGAGTGTCAACATCAATTTAATTAAGAATAAACAAGAATTCTCAGGAGCGAACGAAATACCAAAAAACGTGAAATTATGGAAATGATTGAAATTCGAAAGAAAGGTGAAAATACTGTTAACACAAAAGCTGATACAAATCTTATGAGAAAATTTCACATAAACATTTTACCATAACAAAAGAAATAATTTCTATAACCAGCTCGCATGTTCTATACCGACTATCCGATTCAGTTGTTTACAAAAAATGAATCAGGTGTTCAAGATCGCTCGATAAATATATCTATTTAACTGCATATTGTATTTTTCAGTTTATTTCAAACGTATACTCTCCCACCTTCTTTCAACAGTGTTTTCGTTTAATATCTGATACATGTAATTTTAAAAGGAATTTGCCACTCTTGTGTACGGAAGAAAGATAGTCTGTTTTATTTTGTGTGTTTTTTGTCGACTTAATTAGATGTATTATACTATGTTTGAATTTAAATTTTAGCTATGGACGAGGAGCAAAAATTTTTCTGATGAAGGCAACAGTGATTGCTGAAACGTTAAAACATTTCCTAATGTGTATGTAAATATAGTATACCATCAGTTGTAAATAGACTTAATTACCCAAGAAAACAAATCAAGAAGAATAAATATATATATATATATATATATATATTATTTATTCGAATTGTTGTTGCCTGTGATTTATTTTTAATCTCTTGATAATTATTAGCAATAACAGGCTGGTTGAATCTTAAAAAACTCGATTTAATCAACAAATTGACGCTTCACTATGACATTCATAGTTATTCAAAATTTTTGAACAAAATTGAAAATTCTTTGACATTTGTTGACTTGATAAAATTGAATATTGATCTGTCTTGTTAAAAATTCTTTCAGTCTAATATTAACATTCAAAATTGTTTCATTAGAAGGCAAGGGAAACTACAGAAACCTTTACCTATGTAATGTTCGAAAATAATAATAATAGGGTACTATTTATTTAACAGAAAGAAATTAGTCACGGGAAAATATTAAAAAAGTAGAGCAGAATTATCGGTATAGAACGTTTATATGGAAGCAGCCGTTGACACGTGTTTCGGACTCTTTGGTCCTCATCAGAACGGCGTAGCTAAGTATTGGATTGAAAATTTGGAGATGAAAATAGAAAATGATAATAAATAAAATCCTCTGTTATGGAAGAAAATCACTTATTTGTGGTTTATTGTTTGAACTCTCCGGTATGGGAGATTTGGTCAAACTTTGCCACGGAGGCGATTCATTCCATCCGAGAGATCTTAGAAAGAGTAAATTGATATTAAAAAAGAAAATTAGTTTTGGGAAAATATTAAACAAGTAAAGCAAAAATTATCGGTATAGTTCGTTGATATGGAAGTAGCTGTTTTTAATGAAATTTTTATAATAAAATCCTCTGTTATGGAAGAAAATCACTTTATTTGTGGTTTATTGTTTGAACTCTCCGGTATGGGAGATTTGGTCAAAACTTTGCCACGGAGGCGATTAATTCCATCCGAGAGATCTCAGAAAGAGTAAATTAACATTAAAAAAGCCAAAATTAGTTTTGGGAAATATTAAACAAGTAAAGCAAAAATTAATCGGTATAGTTCGTTTTATATGGAAGTAGCCGTTTTTAAATGAAAATTTTAATTTAGAATTTCAAATTTTTTAAATGAAAAAGGGTACTTACATATAAAACAATGTAGTTTGGGATCATTGCCATATTTTCAGCTAGCAATATTTTAATTATTTATTCGAATTGTTGTTGCCTGTGATTTATTTTTAATCTCTTGATAATTATTAGCAATAACAGGCTGGTTGAATCTTAAAAAAACTCGATTTAAATCAACAAATTGACGCTTCACTATGACATTCATAGTTATTTCAAAATTTTTGAACAAAATTGAAAATTCCTTTGACATTTGTTGACTTGAATAAAATTGAATATTGATCTGTCTTGTTAAAAATTCTTTCAGTCTAATATTAACATTCAAAATTGTTTCATTAGAAGGCAAGGGAAAACTACAGAAAACCTTATTACCTATGTAATGTTCGAAAAATAATAATAATAGGGTACTATTTATTTAACAGAAAGAAATTAGTCACGGGGAAAATATTAAAAAAGTAGAGCAGAATTATCGGTATAGAACGTTTATATGGAAGCAGCCGTTGACACGTGTTTCGGAGACTCTTTGGGTCCTCATCAGAACGGCGTAGCTAAGTATTTGGATTGAAAATTTGGAGATGAAAATAGTTTAATAAATAAAAATCCTCTGTTATGGAAGAAAAATCACTTATTTGTGGTTTATTGTTTGAACTCTCCGGTATGGGAGATTTGGTCAAACTTTGCCACGGAGGCGATTAATTCCATCCGAGAGAGATCTTAGAAAGAGTAAAATTGATATTAAAAAAGAAAATTAGTTTTGGGAAAATATTAAACAAGTAAAAGCAAAAATTATCGGTATAGTTCGTCTATATGGAAGTAGCTGTTTTTAATGAAATTTTTATAATAAAATCCTCTGTTATGGAAGAAAATCACTTATTTGTGGTTTATTGTTTGAACTCTCTCCGGTATGGGAGATTTGGTCAAACTTTGCCACGGAGGCGATTAATTCCAATCCGAAGAGATCTCAGAAAAGAGTAAATTAACATTAAAAAAAGCAAATTAGTTTTGGGAAATATTAAACAAGTAAAGCAAAAATTATCGGTATAGTTCGTTTATATGGAAGTAGCCGTTTTTAATGAAAATTTTAATTTAGAATTTCAAATTTTTTAAATGAAAAAGGTACTTACATATAAAACAATGTAGTTTGGGATCATTGCCATATTTTTCAGCTAGCAATATTTAATTATTTATTCGAATTGTTGTTTGCCTGTGATTTATTTTTAATCTCTTGATAATTATTAGCAATAACAGGCTGGTTGAATCTTAAAAAACTCGATTTAATTCAACAAATTGACGCTTCACTATGACATTCATAGTTATTCAAAATTTTTGAACAAAATTGAAAATTCTTTGACATTTGTTGACTTTGATAAAATTGAATATTGATCTGTCTTGTTAAAAATTCTTTCAGTCTAATATTAACATTCAAAAATTGTTTCATTAGAGGCAAGGGAAACTACAGAAACCTTTACCTATGTAATGTTCGAAAATAATAATAATAGGGTACTATTTTATTTAACAGAAAGAAATTAGTCACGGGAAAATATTAAAAAAGTAGAGCAGAAATTATAGGTATAGTACGAGTATGTGGAAGCAGCCGTTGACACGTGTTTCGGACTCTTTGGTCCTCATCAGAACGGCGTAGCTAAGTATTGGATTGAAAATTTGGAGATGAAAATAGTTTAATAAATAAAATCCTCTGTTATGGAAGAAAATCACAAATAAGTGATTTTCTTCCATAACAGAGGATTTTATTTATTAAACTATTTTCATCTCCAAATTTTCAATCCAATACTTAGCTACGCCGTTCTGATGAGGACCAAAGAGTCCGAAACACGTGTCAACGGCTGCTTCCATATAAACGTTCTATACCGATAATTCTGCTCTACTTTTTTAATATTTTCCCGTGACTAATTTCTTTCTGTTAAATAAATAGTACCCTATTATTATTATTTTCGAACATTACATAGGTAAAGGTTTCTGTAGTTTCCCTTGCCTTCTAATGAAACAATTTTGAATGTTAATATTAGACTGAAAGAATTTTTTAACAAGACAGATCAATATTCAATTTTATCAAGTCAACAAATGTCAAAGAATTTTCAATTTTGTTCAAAAATTTTGAATAACTATGAATGTCATAGTGAAGCGTCAATTTGTTGATTAAATTCGAGTTTTTTAAGATTCAACCAGCCTGTTATTGCTAATAATTATCAAGAGATTAAAAATAAATCACAGGCAACAACAATTCGAATAAATAATTAAATATTGCTAGCTGAAAATATGGCAATGATCCCAAACTACATTGTTTTTTATGTAATTACCCTTTTTCATTTAAAAAATTTGAAATTCTAAATTAAAATTTTCATTAAAAACGGCTACTTCCATATAAACGAACTATACGATAATTTTTGCTTTACTTGTTTAATATTTCCCAAAACTAATTGCTTTTTTAATGTTAATTTACTCTTTCTGAAGATCTCTCGGATGGAATTAATCGCCTCCGTGGGCAAAAGTTTGACCAAATCTCCCATACCGGAGAGTTCAAACAATAACCAAACCACAAATAAGTGATTTTCTTCCATAACAGAGGATTTTATTATAAAAATTTTCAATTAAAAAACAGCTACTTCCATATAGACGAACTATACCGATAATTTTTGCTTTACTTGTTTAATATTTTCCCAAAAACTAATTTTCTTTTTTAATATCAATTTACTCTTTCTAAGATCTCTCGGATGGAATTAATCGCCTCCGTGGCAAAGTTTGACCAAATCTCCCATACCGGAGAGTTCAAACCAATAAACCCACAAATAAGTGATTTTCTTCCATAACAGAGGATTTTTATTTATTAAACTATTTTCATCTCCAAATTTTCATCCAATACTTAAGCTACGCCGTTCTGATGAGGACCAAAGAGTCCGAAACACGTGTCAACGGCCTGCTTCCATATAAACGTTCTATACCGAATAATTCTGCTCTCTACTTTTTTAATATTTTCCCGTGACTAATTTCTTTCTGTTTAAATAAATAGTACCCTATTATTATTATTTTCGAACATTACATAGGTAAAGGTTTCTGTAGTTTCCCTTGCCTTCTAATGAAAACAATTTTGAATGTTAATATTAGACTGAAAGATTTTTAACAAGACAGATCAATATTCAATTTTATCAAGTCAACAAATGTCAAAGAATTTTCAATTTTGTTTCAAAAATTTGAATAACTATGAATGTCATAGTGAGAGCGTCAATTTGTTGATTAAATCGAGTTTTTTAAGATTCAACCAGCCTGTTATTGCTAATAATTATCAAAGAGATTAAAAATAAATCACAGGCAACAACAATTCGAATAAATAATTAAATATTGCTAGCTGAAAATATGGCAATGATCCCCAAACTACATTGTTTTATATGTAAGTACCCTTTTTTCATTTAAAAAATTTGAAAATTCAAATTAAAATTTCATTAAAAACGGCTACTTCCATATAAACGAACTATACCGATAATTTTTGCTTTACTTGTTTTAATATTTCCCAAAACTAATTTGCTTTTTTAATGTTAATTTACTCTTTCTGAGATCTCTCGGATGGAATTAATCGCCTCCGTGGCAAAAGTTTGACCAAATCTCCCATACCGGAGAGTTCAAACAATAAACCACAAATAAGTGATTTTCTTCCATAACAGAGGATTTTATTATAAAAATTTCATTAAAAACAGCTACTTCCATATAGACGAACTATACGATAATTTTTGCTTTACTTGTTTAAGTATTTTCCCAAAACTAATTTTTCTTTTTTAATATCAATTTACTCTTTCTAAGATCTCTCGGGATGGAATTAATCGCCTCCGTGGCAAAGTTTGACCAAATCCTCCCATACCGGAGAGTTCAAACAATAAACCACAAATAAGTGATTTTCTTCCATAACAGAGTGATTTTATTTTATTAAACTATTTTCATCTCCAAATTTTCAATCCAATACTTAGCTACGCCGTTCTGATGAGGATCCAAAGAGTCCGAAACACGTGTCAACGGCTGCTTCCATATAAAACGTTCTATACCGATAATTCTGCTCTACTTTTTAATATTTTCCCGTGACTAATTTCTTTCTGTTAAATAAATAGTACCCTATTATTATTATTTTCGAACATTACATAGGTAAAGGTTTCTGTAGTTTCCCTTGCCCTTCTAATGAAACAATTTTGGAATGTTTAATATTATACATAAAGAAGTTTTAACATGACAGAT
>JARQZK010004428.1:252500-285000 GCA_030704885.1 Cynegetis impunctata
AGACCGACTTTTCTTATTATTATATTGCCATCTTGCAACCCTATTGCGGATCTGTGGATAGAATGAGAAAAAATGAAAATTGCGATGAAAAAATAAGGGTTCATCGTAGTAGGGTAAAAAAATGAGAGTAATATGAATTTTTTTATTCTAAGTCATGACAAAATATAAATAAAAATCTTGCCGAAAAAATTTAAGTTTATGATTAACAAATAAAAAATAGGCGTTGATCGTAGAGGGGTGAAAGTTTAGGGTTGTATGTATTTCTGAATGTTGTATCATAAAAAAAATGAAACAGAAAATTTTTTCCGAAAAATTGAATGAAAAACTGAGGGGTTGACCCTCAATATTCAGGGAAATGAAAAATAGATGTTGTCCGATTCTCAGACCTACTCGATATGCACACAAAATTTCATGAGAATCGGTCGAGTAATTTCGAAGAAATTTAACAAATAAAAAATAGGGGATCGTAGAGGGATGAAAATTTAGGGTTTTATGTATTTTTAAATGCTTTATCATAAAAAAAATAGAAAAGAAAATTTTGTCCGAAAATTAAAAATTAGTAATTGAGGAGTGGACCACCCTTAACATCAAGGGGGATGAAAAATAGATTTTAGCCGATTCTCAGACCTACCCGAAATGCTCACAAAATTTCATGAGAATCGGTTAAGCCATTTCGGAGGAGTTTAACTTCTAACACCATGACACGAGAATTTTATATATTACATATATACAGGGTGGCGCATCCTATACGCGTCGTTCTCTGTCGGGAAAACAACTTGAAATTTGAATTTGTTTTCTTAATAGGGATATACAGAGCCATTAACACTACAAATTAAAAATAATTTGGATTATACAGGGTGGCCCAACAATAGGAATTTATATCAAAGTTATGTTTTTTAAAGGGAACACCCTATATTTGAAGGTGTCTTTTGATTCCCCGAAAAAAATAAAGTGAAGTTTCAGTAATGTTTCCTATACCTATCTCTTTTCGTTTTTGAAATATTTAAAGAAATCTCAATTTATGAGCTTGAACAACATAACCTAGTATGTCGCGTTTATTTAAAACACATCATCAGTCACCTGCGATATGCGTAGCCAAGATATCAGACTATCGAATAAAATGCAAATTTTTGCATTACATCGTACAGGGTGTTCATTTAGTCTAATTGAATTCTACTTACATATGGAGTTGAATAATATTCTTATTTTAAATGGCACACCCTGTATTTAATAACTTTAACTGATAGACATTTAAATTATCTTTCATTCCATATAAGAGTTCCCTATACCTAAATTGGAAGGATCTTCAGTAAAAAGCTATTTTTTATTTTTAACATACGGATTTCATCATATTCTTTTCTAATCATAGTAACCGTAGAGCAAATATCACTCAAAATATGGTATTGAACAAAATAAACATTCTTATTACTTTCCAATGTTAAACAGTTTCAATGTAAACCAAAACTATAATTTTTTTAATAAAAAATAAACATTTAATGACAAAAAATTTGAATTATTTGAAAACTACACACAAATGGAAAAGAGTAAGAAACAAATTGAAAACAAAAAATGAATCATAAAAATGTTCAAAGTGACGCCCATCTTGTTCTAAACACAACTGAACTCGTTTTACAAAGGATCTTTTCACTTTGAGAAGAATTTCGCCCGTTACTGTCTGAAAAGCAGCTCTTATTCTAGCTTTCATATCTCCCAGAGTAGTTGGTGGGGTGTTATAAACTATACTTTGTATGTGTCCCCATAAAAAAAAATCCAACGACGTCAAGTCTGGAGATCTTGGAGGCCATTTATGTGGACCACCTCTTCCGATTCATTTATTAAGAAAACGCCGGTTTAAGTATCCCCGTACTCGAAGTTGAAAATGTGCGGGGGCTCCATCCAACTGCATCCACATTTTCTGCCTAGTATTTAGAGGTACATTATCAAGGAGCCCAGATAATTTTCTCTGCAAAAATCTTAGAAATTTTCTGCCATTGAGATGACCGGTAAAACAATAAGGACCAATAACATGTAAACCTATTGTTCCTCCTTACACATTCAAGGACCACCTATGCTGATGATCGAGAGTACGAAAGACGTGAGGATTTTCATCACTATAATAATGAAAGTTATGGCGATTAACGAGTCCATTATTATGAAACGTGCACTCGTCCGAAAGCAGAACATTATCAAAAAAATCCGCATCTGATTCTACTTTATCCATAACCCATAAACAAAAATCGATTCTTTGTTGAAAGTCCCTTTGATACACTTCTTGGTGCAGCTGTATCTTATAAGGATGAAATCTATGTTTTTTTATTATTCGTCCAATACTTCTCCTACTTATTCCAGTTTCTGTAATAATAGCCCGATGGCCTGTGTGTGGGTTCTCTATCAGTGAGCCAATAACCCAAAATTCATTATCATGATCTCCTACAATAGGATGAGGCTGAATAATTTTTTGATAATCTACGTTTCCGCTACCTCTAAACTGTTTTTTTAATCTTTCAAAAGCACGTCTGTCAGGTTTCTCTCGATCTGGGTATTTTTGGCCGTAAACTCTAGAAGCCAATAAAAAGTTTTCATGACACTCACCAAGAACAAGCACCATATCAATTCTTTCTGCTTTAGAATAAGTTTTCATGTTTCAAATTCGATTCTTCGTACGCTTGATATCTAACTTACTAAATAGAAATGCCAAACTCGCATTCGACATTTAAATTCAATGGTCACTTTGACGGGAAAGAGTATTTACAAAAATTAGTTATGTTAAACATAAAAACAGATATTTAGTAAAAACCATTGAATTTAGGTATAGGGAGATCTTATATGGAATGAAAGATAATTTAAATGTCTATTGGCTAAACTTATTGAATACAGAGTGTGCCATTTAAAATAAGAATATTATTCAACTCCATATGTAAGTAGAATTCAATTAGACTAAATGAACAGCCTGTATGATGTAATGCAAAAATTTGCATTTTATTCGATAGCCTGATATCTTGGCTACGCATATCGCAGGTGACTGTTGATGTGTTTTAAATAACCGCGACATACTAGGTTATGTTGCTCCTGCTCATAAATTGAGATTCCTTTAAATATTTCAAAAACGAAAAGAGAAAGGTATAGGAAAAATTACTGAAACTTCACTTTATTTTTCCCGAGGAATCAAAAGACACCATCAAATATAGGGTGTTCCCTTTAAAAAAACATAACTTTGATATAAATTCCTATTTTTGGGCCACCCTGTATAATCTAAATTATTTTTAATTTGTAGTGTTAATGGCCCTGTATATCCCTATTAAGAAAAAAAATTAAAATTTCAAGTTGTTTTCCCTACAGAGACCGACGCGTATAGGATAAATATATATATATATATATATATATATATATATATATATATATATATATATATATATATATATATATATTTTTATATATATATATATATATATTTATTCGAATTGTTGTTGCCTGTGGATTTATTTTTAATCTCTTGATAATTATTAGCAATAACAGGCTGGTTGAATCTTAAAAAACTCGATTTAATTAATAAATTGACGTTTCACTATGACATTAATAGTTATTCAAAACTTTTTGAACAAAATTGAAAATTCTTTGACATTTATTGACTTGATAAAATTCAATAGAAAAGATTGATCTGTCTTGTTAAAAAATTCTTTTCAGTCTAATATTAACATTCAAAATTGTTTCATTAGAAGGCAAGGGAAACTACAGAAACCTTTACCTATGTAATGTTCGAAAATAATAATAATAGGGTACTATTTATTTAATAGAAAGAAATTAGTCACGGGAAAATATTAAAAAAGTAGAACAGAAATATCGGTACAGAACGTTTATATGGAAGCAGCCGTAGACACGTGTTTCGACCTCTTTGGTCCTCATAAGCACGGCGTAGCTAGTAAGTATTGGATTGAAAATTTGGAGATGAAAATAGTTTAATAAATAAATCCTCTGTTATGGAAGGGAAAATCACTTTTTTGTGGTTTATTGTTTGAACTCTCCGGTATAGGAGATTTGGTCAAACTTTGCCACAGAGGCGATTAATTCCATTTGAGAGTGAAACATCTATTTATAAATAAGATCGAGTTTTTTAAGATTCAAACAGACTGTTATTGCTAATAATTATCAAGAGATTATATATATATATATATATATATATATATATATATATATATATATATATATATATTTTATATATATATATATATATATATATATATATAATATATATATATATATATATATTATATAATATTTATATATATATATATATATATATATATATTTATTCGAATTGTTGTTGCCTGTGATTTATTTTTAATCTCTTGATAATTATTAGCAATAACAGGCTGGTTGAATCTTAAAAAACTCGATTTAATTAATAAATTGACGTTTCACTATGACATTAATAGTTATTCAAAACTTTTGAACAAAATTGAAAATTCTTTGACATTTATTGACTTGATAAAATTCAATAGAAAAGATTGATCTGTCTTGTTAAAAATTCTTTCAGTCTAATATTAACATTCAAAATTGTTTCATTAGAAGGCAAGGGAAACTACAGAAACCTTTACCTATGTAATGTTCGAAAATAATAATAATAGGGTACTATTTATTTAACAGAAAGAAATTAGTCACGGGAAAATATTAAAAAAGTAGAGCAGAATTATCGGTATAGAACATTTATATGGAAGCAGCCGTTGACACGTGTTTCGGACTCTTTGGTCCTCATCAGAACGGCGTAGCTAAGTATTGGATTGAAAATTTGGAGATGAAAATAGTTTAATAAATAAAATCCTCTGTTATGGAAGAAAATCACTTATTTGTGGTTTATTGTTTGAACTCTCCGGTATGGGAGATTTGGTCAAACTTTGCCACAGAGGCGATTAATTCCATCCGAGAGTGAAACGTCAATTTATTAATTAAATCGAGTTTTTTAAGATTCAACCAGCGTGTTATTGCTAATAATTATCAAGAGATTATATATATATATATATATATATATATATATATATATATATATATATATATATATATATATATATATATATATATATATATATATTTATATATTTATATATATATATATATATAAATATATATATATATTTATTTAAAGATATATATATATTTATATATATATATATATAATATATATATATATATATATATATATATATATATATATATATATATATATATATATATATATTTATAATTATATATATATATATATATATAAGAATTTGTTTTAAGTGCTTGGGACTAAGTGAATTAGAAGGCAATTACATGAAGGATCTTATATGCATAGTCGAATATTTCGGAACCATTTGTTTCTTTCTCAACGACACTAAAACAGATTAAATAAATATATATATATATACATCAATGCCGGATCTTAGCCAGAATTCAGTTAACTTACGCAAATGATCGGTGTATGACCGGAACCAACCATCAAAAAATAATAAAATTAAGACATCAACAGATGTGTAATCATCATGAAAATAATAAAAGGCAGTTGCATTTTGCATTCCAAATGGACATCGAGCTCGCGAATCTGGTAACGGAATATTTATTTATTGTAATTTGAAAAGTTAGCAATGACAATCCGTCAGCTGTCAACGACGCTGTCACCGCCAGTCCAGACTAGAAATGGTGCGTTCAGACACCAAGAAAAAATAACTGTGTGTCATGTGATGACGACATCCTTCAATCAAGGTTTCTTGTCGAATTCAAGTATATAGTTGTAAATTTGGCTCAGATTGTTGATGTCCGATTTCGAGTTCATGACACTGTCACCCCCACTAACAAAACACATCTCAAGGAACAAAGGTTTGGACCATGAATTTTCAGTGGCCAAGATTTTGGTGGTATTGTACGACATATTGTGCCCCGTTGTATGCACATGGTTGGCCAGCGCGCACCTACCAGGCCATTTGGAATGCAAAATGCAACTGCCTTTTATTATTTTCATGATGATTACACATCTGTTGATGTCTTAATTTTATTATTTTTTGATGGTTGGTTCTGGTCATACACCGATCATTTGCGTAAGTTAACTGAATTCTGGCTAAGATCCGGCATTGATGTATATATATATATATATATTTATTTAATCTGTTATAGTGTCGTTGAGAAAGAAACAAATGGTTTCGAAATATTCGACTATGCATATAAGATCCTTCATGTAATTGCCTTTTAATTCACTTAGTCCCAAGCTCTTAAAACAAATTCTCATTCAAACAAGGACTATTACTTCTCTTTAATTAATATATATATATATATATATATATATATATATATATATATATATATTTAAATATATATATATATATATATATATATATATATATATTATATATATATATATATATATATATATATATATATATATTTATATAGTTATATATATATATATATATATATATATATATATATATATATATATATATATATATATATATATATATATATATATATATATATATATATATATATATTATATATCATTATTTATTTTCGGAGCAGGCGGGCATTTTAAATACTGCTGGAATTTGCATTTTGAAATTGTGTTTCAGATGATTCTCTTATTTGCGTTATGCATCTACAGCTCTGCTACTAATGAACATCACAGGACCATTATTAACGATATTCAACACCATGTGCCTCACCATATCAAAGAAATAGAACAAGTTGCTCACACAATTCTGCCAATTCCACGACATCTACATAAGATGTCACCACCAATTATGAAAGTTCATACGCATCATGCGTTGAAGGACCATAATATGTACGAAAAGAAAATATTTCCTAGTCTTCGGGTGCCTATACCACTACTGCCAAAATATTTCATAGTACCTATTAAACCCATCCATTCTTCTGTTTAGAAAACACTACACAAACTTCCTTCATTACCAGCAACACTTTTGAAGGATCTGCCTATTCCAATTCCAGCTTCAGTATATATTAAGAATCACGAACCTACTTTCTTCAATGGAGTAAAAAAACCATTATTTCCAGTTGTGAGACCATTCAGTCCAATAATCAAAGTGAACCACGATGTTCATGTTCATAATAATATGAAATACTGAATTATTTTCTCTGATACTTATATATTCATGCTATAGTAAAATTGTTGTTACTGACCTATTTGTTTTTTTCAAGGATATGAAAAGTGTAAAAAATAATTTCATATAATATTGCTAATGCTATCACGAAATGTATTTTAACAATCATTTATGTATATATATATATATATATATATATATATATATATATATATATATATATATATATATATATATATATATTTAAAATATGTGAAAAGAACGCATTTTTGTATATAGCAAATATAGTCCTGATTTCAAAGCGCCCAGTTTTATATCGGGCTAATTTCACTATTAAACTTGAATGAATGTAGGTACTTTCCTGGACCTAGGAACAAGGACAAGGTAGTGAAAAAACCTTCACTTCAAGTTGTGAAACTGTTAATTCCAATAACTAATGAACACCATGATGTCCATGTTCATAAATATATGAAATACTAAAATATTTCCTAATTATATCTATAATATACCAGGCCTTCTCTTATATCATATAAAAACTTATAGTTAAATCCTGTAACAAAAGTTTTATTCTTGACCTATTTTTTCAAATTAAATTGATTGATCATAGGTGAATATATATATATATATATATATATATATATATATATATATATATATATAATATATATTTATATATATATATATATATATATATATATATATATATATATATATATATATATATATATATATATATATATATATATATAATATATATATATATATATATAATATATATATATATATATATATATATATATATATATATATATATATATATATATATATATATATATATATATATATATATATATATATATATATCTGTATATATATATATATATATATATATATATATATATATATATATATATATATATATATATATATTTCGATTATTATTTATGTTTCATTAGCAATAACATGCCGTTTAAGTTACTCAAACCGATTTTATAATTTTGATCTCCTGCTGGTTTTTGGTATTTATTTTTCTTGTAATATTCTTATGATGTTTATTTATCTTACAGCTAACTTTTGTGTTAACCAGGTATGTTAAGAGTTAAAAAGTAGCGTTAAGCCAATCTTCGCCTGCCTCAAACACGTAATGTGTAAAACAGGTTGCTACCCAGTAAACCAGAATCGATCGCATAGACGTTTCAAAGAGTTACCGCGGGGATCTGCGACGTCGCAATGTGGATACAAAAAAGACGCACCAGTAATTATTGGCGAGTGCTTAATGTCCGCAAACGCGCACATTGTCAGTATTTACCCAGGACGTCGCGAAGTGTATGTTTTAAAGGTTTCACAGACAGCCACAAAGTGATTTCACAAAGAAGCAGTTTTTTGAAAATGTATTAATAAACAAATAACAATTGAATGCACCACCCATGGAAGTTGAATTAATGTTGAAATTTGTAATTACTGTAGCAACCTTGTAAAAGAATTCCGTTTAACTTCGCCAAATTGATCAAATAAATGTGGGTTATAGATTTTTCATGGAATGAATAAATGGAAATGCAATTTAACATTCTTTGATATCCTATTAAATTTCCATGTTAATCACACAGCTTTATATCTGGTATTCCTATAGACTGTACGATTGGAAATCATTGTAGATGTACTGGGTCAGGAGATCTGCAGGTACACTCACTCTCATTTTACTAGAGATACATAATTTGCACATTGAATAGCTAAATATGCAAAATATGTATCTCTAGTAAAATGAGAGTGAGTGTACCTGCAGACCTCCTGACCCAGTTTCAACCAGTAATACAAAACACTACATAAATGCTTAATACACATCTACAATGATTTCAAATTGTAGTCTATAGGAATACCAGATATAAAGCTGTTTCCATTAATATAAAGTAAAACTAGGCCATGTGGTTACAACTTTTGAGAAATATATTAAATCTATAAGAAATTGCTCTTCATAATATATAATATTTAATTTCAATGCAGACCCTAATTTTATAATATCACCAATAAACATTTTGAAGATTTCAATAGGGCTTTTCAAGAAACTGACAAAAAATGAGAATAATATATACATTATACCTTACTACATGGTTAGCCGTAAATTTGTTAATCATATAAAAACAAAAAAATGCATTTCATCTTCCAAGTAGTTACTCGAAAGCGAACGCCCGCCTCATCGTCCATGCATCAAAATAATTCAAAATTATGGTAATCAGAAGGAAACTTCACATGCGTTACTTACTTTATATGTAACACTAGGTCATAAAAGGTTAATTTTTTCGGAGATAATAACAAAATGTGAATATATAAATATTTATTCAAATATAAAAACAAACTATTTCACATTAATAAATCAAACATAATTCTTAAAATAAAATTTAAAAATTGAATCTGGCAGCCACCCAAACAAACCTGAAATGAAAAGTCGGGGATAAGTTACTGCACTCTTATTTCTTTATGTATGAAACAAAGCTGTGGAATTTGTGATAGGCAGAAATTTAGGAAATATAGCTAAGTGCACATGTGTTTTTCAATAGAATAGGTAAATATAATATAAGAATTGAACACATGTTCCATCCATTTCTTGAAAGTACTTAGATTTTTTTAAAACTAAGTATTATATATTGGAAACTTTTGATATGACATAACTTTCTTGTAAACTGACGTCCCTAAAAACAAAACAGCCAAATCTTGAATGAAGCACCTGAATATATGGTCTTGTTTGAAATTATGTTAGGGTGCGTGGGGCTATTGTGATGTGGTGTGAAGTAAAATAAAACCTAGTGGAATGAAAAACCATTGGAAATAATCTCAACTAGTAAACAGTAGATTTTTACCAACTATTGAGCTGCTATTCCTGATAACTTGGCTATGGAATAGATATTTGTGAAACAATTGTCACAATGACTAATTTAATAGTACGAGTGCAGTTTGCACAACAAAAGGCACTGGGGTGGACTTCGCAAAGCATAGATACTACAAAAAGCCACTTTAACACAAGTTTTACACACTATTTTTTAGAATTCGCATTTATTGAATTTTTTAAGTAATAATAAAATTACATTAGTATTTTTCCTGTTCATTCTGTTGCTACTGAAGTGACATGTGTCAAAAGTATAAAATTTGAACATCAAATTTCAAGTCAAAATTTCACTTATCGTAAAACAGACAATGAAATGTCAAATAAAAATACATACAATAACCAACTGTGTGACAAAAGTGTTCAATGAGATTTCATTGTGGCACTGTAAACAATTTTATAATTAAATCTTTTAGAGGCGAATAATAAAAAACATTCCAATTCAAAGAAATTGTGAAAAGTTAATTGATGTATTGAAAAAAAGTGTATGCAATATTATGAGATATTATTTCAAATGCTAACTGAGACTTTTGAAACATGAAATCATCATACTTTATAGAACTTCAATCACAACCATAATTCAAATAAAATACATATACAAAATATGTGTATTTATACTTACTCAGCCATTCATAGTCTTTTGGGTTCGCTCCCTCCTCTGCTTGGCTTGTCTCAGCCAATCTTTGATGTGCATTTCAAATTCTTTGTTACATATCTGGAACTGCCTTATTATATCACCTATGAAGACAGAAATATCTCTCAAACTCACAGATGTTTATCTCAAACGGGTTAACCAATATTTCATTAATTTATTAACATTATATATATATATATATATATATATATATATATATATATATATATATATATATATATATATACATACATACATACCTACATATATGTAGGTATACATGCTATAGTCAACTTTTATTAAAAATATAGTGTGTTTCAACTTACCTTCACTTCCATTTGAGTGTGAAGTAAAAGCATTAACTACCCTTTCATGGAAATCCTCAGTTAATGTAGGGGGACTTGGTAATTCTTGAGCTGAAAGATTCAGAAAAATGAAACAAAAGAAAGAAAGATTTTCAAACTACTCACAGCAGTTACTTTCAGAAATATCCAAGTCATACTGGTCTAGATTGTACTTCTTATTTGGCTTGGGCTGACGAACAGCATCTTCATCACTAGTACTGCATATTCAAGCAGCTTTTTGTTTTGCTTCCTGGTAGCTTGCTGAAATATATATTTCTGACACATAAAATTTTACCAACAAATGTTTGTTCTTTATAAAGTGGGCCACCAAAAACGAAACTGATGAAATATTACTTTCAGAAAAAGATTTGTGAAATATTCAATAATATTTATAACTTACCACAATAGCATTCAACTCTAATATCATAAAGTTTCCAATTATCAGGATTTGCCTCCTTTCTTCTGGCGGCCACAAACATTGTTTGCCATCGAGGGGTTAACCGCGTTAGGAAATCATGTACACTAAAATACTAAATTGCATAAAATTGCAAAAATTTGCATAAAATTGCAAAAAATTGCATAAAATTGCAAAAAATTGCATAAAATTGCAAAAAATTGCATAAAATTTCAAAAATTTGCATAAAATTGCAAAAAATTGCAAAAAACTGCAGAAAATTGCGAAAAATTGCATAAAATTGCAAAAAATTGCAAAAATTCCAAAAAATTTCAGAAAATACCAAAAAAATTTCAAATTATGAAACGAAAAATTTGAAAAAAAATTGCAAAATATTGTATAAAATTGTAAAAAATTGCAAAAAATTTCAGGAAATTCATAGAGAAATTTCAAAAAATTTTACAAATTTAATAATGAAACTAAAAATTTTATACTTAATATAGTTAAAATGTTCAAATAAACAATAGCATAGGTATATATGTAAAAGTTATTTAAATTTTTGTTTCAGTTGTTATGTAGGAGTATTTATACGAATACGGTCTTACGGTGCCCTTATTAAGAAGCCTGGGACCAAAGAAAATGAAATTTTCCTCAACTATCTTCCCGATAACTCTTCCTATATACCATCTGAGTAGTAAATAGCATAATAATTTTCTAGTGATTTGATCACAAAAGATTGTGAATAGGATGAGTTTAAATTGGTGCTTCTTTTATTTGACATCACTCTCAATAGCCGATCAGAGCTTAATCTGAAATGAAATAGAACTTCAATTGTTTTTGTATTTAAAAGTTACGAGTTTATTTAATATTGTGGTTGATTTTCATTGTGTAACCAGCATAAAGTTGTTTTTCTTATAGTTTCAATTTTTTCTTTAACCTTTACATCAACGTAAGGACTTCTTGGTTCCAGATTTTGTGGAATATCAAATAATGCCACATTTTTTCAAAATTGAGGATATTCCGGGGGATATTCTCATCAGGAGGTGCGGAGATATCTTCAGAAAAATATTCTTTGAACAGAGATATTTCTTCTTAATTGAAATTTTCATCGATCTTTCCATGTGCAACCTGCCCATCACAAATAAAAGTCGTATCAAAATTTAGGTCATTCTTGTGGACATCTGCTTGTCAGTTTTGAGGTATATTGTATACTTTCAGTTCGTTCCAACTTATTTCATGAGTAGTATCGCCTATCCCTAAATTCCTCATCTATTTTTGCATCAGTTAAGGCGTTCAAGCAATTGTTTTCTATTTGACCATCTAATGCTAATGGATACAAATGGTCTACGAAAATGAGAATGAATTTCCCAATCAATCAAAATGAATTCAGATCACCAATGTCAAAATAGGGTTTTTAATCATTTCTATAAGAAGGTTATGGCACTTCCGCAAAAATAAACAACTTTTGCAGATATAGAAAATAAATTTGGTTGTTTTAATTTTTTCGTTTTCGTATTTTCATTCATATTTTCTGAGTTATTTGTCAAAATAGGCAATACCCCTTCTGTAACATTTGTTTTTCCTCATTGATTTTGAAGTTGAGAAAGTGTAGGTCAAACAATTATTGAATATGAGAGACTGTTGAGAACTACTTATTACTATTTTCGATTGACAGATGACACAAGGAATGGGACAGAATACACTATTGGATGAATTCAATGAAATTTGTATTTGCAGTTGTTTAAACTTAGAAATAAAAACTTTTTGTTTTTATACGCGCCTTGTGGAGAAGAGGTTGATTGACCGGCTGTGAAGCAGGTGTGCTGGGTTCGAATCCTAGGTTAGGAATGGATGTTTGTGTATGTTGTTGAGTTTGAGTAGTTCAATGAAAAAAATTAGTGGCTGGGTAATGTACAGTGTTTACAAGTTCATAAACCGTTCGGAACTGGCGTTAAACAGTAGGTCCATAGAGTAAAAAAAAGAAGAGAGGTGTCAAGGGACACCCGGATGGAACGAAGTTCCTTTCGATTAATTAATGAAGGAATTGTAATAAAATTGCTGATTGATTTTTATTAAATAAAATATATATTAAATAATTAATTTTGAAATGTGGGGCTAACAGCAATTACGAGATTGTAAATGAAAAAATGAAAAAAGCCAGGAGTCACCTCTGGGATTCGAACCCAGAAATACTACACACCAGGTATCTGTACTTAGACCACCCGGTCGTCAACGCTATGTAATTTTGTAGACGCAAGAGTGATAATAACGAGAGGGTAACGTATCGCCACGCTATATAATTGAATATGAATATAAACCTACAATACGTAGTCATTATTTTATGGAACAAATTTGTAAAGCTTCATCTTTTCATTTTCATTATGCCATATCTGATTCCTGTTGTAATCTGTTCTTTCATACATATAACTTATACACAATTATTTCGATGTTTCACATCAATGCATTGGCGACGTAGCGGAGTGGGATTAGAAAGAGACGGGATGAGAGAACGGAAAGAGAGAGAAAACAGCGTGCGCGCGCGCAAAAAGTGTCGGTACAAATTTTGGTCTTAATTTAATCCGTCTAGCCCCCTTTCGCAACACGCGATAAGGAACTTCGTTCCAAAAAACTTTAGTTTCTTATAGCATATTTATGAATTTTTGAAGGCGTTCGCTATATAAATGTTCATAATATTTGGAATAATCGCTTTTAGGAATCAGTTCAGGTAAATCATCTCGAACAAATGTTTTGATTTGGATTATCTTCCTCTTTCAATGCTCTCATAGCGAAAGCATTGTCTATTCCTTGTAATTTCAAAATACTTTTGATGAATTCCGGGATTGTATTACCAAAATATTTCCCGACAATATCCCTAAAATGTTCCGGATTAATTTTCGACGTTTTGTATTCAACTTTAATTGTTTGAGGTTTGAGCTACAGTCCAATGTTCCCTAGCATTCAGTTTATACGCGATAACGAACTATAGAGAATATAATATCATGAATATTATGGAAGTTTTCGAAATATTATGGAATAAATGCAAAAATTCCAGAAAAGTCCACAAATTGATAATAAAATTCCGAAAAATTTTCATAAAATTGCAAAAAATTGCAGAAAATTTCAAAAAATTGCATGAAATTGCAGAAAATTGCAAAAAATTACAGAAAATTGCATAAAATTGCAAAAAATTGCAGAAAATTGCAGAAAATTGCAAAAAATTGCAAAAAATTGCATAAAATTGCAAAAAATTGCATAAAATTCCTGGACGTTGTACACCAAAATTGCACCGCGGTCAACCCCTCGTTTGCCATCTTCTATTATCCAAGCCTCAGGAACCTCACTAACAGTAAGGTCTTGCAAAGTTGATCAATTCAAAAATTGGACGACAACATTCATTCTGCAAAATGACTTGGTTAATTAACATGTTTTCATATTATTCATATTTAGATACCAAAGTATATAGCACCAAACACATTTGTTAAGAAACATGGAACTATTACTTGGTAAACTCAAGTATGAAAAATTCAATTATCAACTCAACTCAGTTATTTTAAAGATACTTTGCACTGGTTGCATCACGCCATTTTTCATTAAAGTAAAAATAATTATTTCTAACGATACATAGAAAGTTTCACTTACCTGCGAAAAGTACAGGACTAATGTTCAGTACAAAACAGATATCACAGATCATAAAACTACCAAGATAATCTATAACAATGATTCCTAAAACCACATTCGACAGTCCTCCATTAATCACAAACAACAACACAAAGAACAAGAAGAAGACCGGAAGACGAGTATAAACGACAAACAGGAACAGATTATTCTGACCAATCAAAAACAGACGCGGTTAGGATAAGTTAGCGGGAAGGTTTAAAAATAATAAAAAGTATAACGCAGAATGATATCGTTTACGTTTAGTAGAACTACTTGTAATTATAAAAATGTTGTGCGTGGGTATTCTTGAAAAAGTCGCCAAATCATAATCCATAAGACTTCTTATGTTATATCTTATTTAAAAGTCAATAAATATCACAAACTGAACGTTAATATAAAATGGTCAATGGTACGTAGTATGGTGGTTACATTTCGGAGGTTATAAGCACCTCTCTTAAATGCGTTAATTTGCATTTCTATGGAATTCTGCTTTGCGAAATCACAAGGTTAACATTTTGTGCATATTATTATCCCCAAAGCGAAGTCGCTGGTACTTATATAATACTACGAAATGGTGATCTGCGATGAGATATTATATTGAATTCCCCGCGACGTATTGCGACTTCGCTGGTTGACTGGGTAATCATTTTTGATTTAAGTATTTGTTGTGAAGAACTCATTAATCATTCAGACCTCAATATTGCATACTAAAACAATTCTTCTTTACATTTCATGGCTAAGCGTTACTGTTTTTTCCTCATCATATAATATATACTGACCTATAAGAAGTTCCGTTGCAAAACGGCAAAAATTAAAAAATCCGGTTTTCGGAGTGAATGGCCTGTTATTTCATTTATATATATATATATATATATATATATATATATATATATATATATATATATATATATATATATATATATATATATATATATATATATATATATATATATATATATATATATATATATATATATATATATATATATATATATATATATATATATATATATATATATATATATATATATATATATATATATATATATATATATGTGTATATATATATATATATAGATATATATATAAGTATATATATATATATATATATATATATATATATATATATATATATATATATATATATATATATATATATATAAATATATTCATATACATATACATACATATATATATATATATATATATATATATATATATATATATATATATATATATATATATATATATATATATATATATATATATATATATATATATATATATATATATATATATATATATATATATAAATATATTCATATACATATACATACATATACAGTGCTTTCATGATGAAAGGAACAAATTCATTAAAAAATTAGGTTTCTATTTCATGTTAAAATCCTCGGACAGGTCGATTAGTATTTTTATTTGGGCATTTTTCGCAATAAAAATTTTGTATACAGGGTGTCTCATTCAAGAGCTATGGCTTTGTCATTAGTTTTTTTAAAGGTAATACCCTGCATATTATTTCACTTTACAATTCTGCGATAAATTCTTATCACTTTTTGTGAACATACCATATGCCTCAACTCGATGGATTGCCAGAAACGGAGATAGTGGGTAATGAGAGGTACGATATGAAAACACACAAATGTAATTACTAATTTAATTTTTACATATGTTCAATCTGTTGTCCGTTCACTTCGAGACATTTTTGAAGTCGATTCAATGTTTCCCGTTGCACATTTTCAATTACTTCTGGACTGATAAGTCTTATTTCCTGCCTGATTCTCTCTTTTAGATCATCAATATTATTTGGTCTATTCAAATAAACTTTAGACTTCAAATAACCCCATAAGAAAAAATCCAATGGGGTTATGTCCGGTGATCTTGGCGGCCACTCAATCGGACCTCTCCGTCCTATCCATCTGTTGGGAAAAGTTGCATCAAGAAATTGTCGAACAGCGATTGAATAGTGAGGAGGTGCCCCATCTTGTTGAAACCATATCTCGTTATTAGGTATGTCAGGATCTTGTGGGTTAGGAAACAAAACAGCTAAAGCCGGAATGAGTTCGAACTGGAGAAAGTTCAAGTAGTCCTCTCCGTTTAGTGTTCCTTCAAAAAAATAGGGACCAACTATACGATTTCGAACAATCGCTGCATGTATTAATTTTTTGAGGCCGCTGTGTGTGGCATTCTTGCATCCAATGAGGATTCTCGGTCGCCCAATACCTACAGTTTTGTCTGTTGACGTGGCCATTTAAAGTAAAGGTGGCTTCATCAGAAAAAATTATGTTTGTAATGAAATTTAGATGTTGATTATGAATTTCAAGAATCTGCTCACAAAACTGTACTCTGCGGTCAAAATCGTCTTCTAATAATTCATGTACCAGCTTAATTTTAGTTTATTCTTTATATATATATATATATATATATATATATATATATATATATATATATATATATATATATATATATATGTATATATATATATATATATATATATATATATATATATATATATATATATATATATATATAAATATATATTTGTGTGTGTGTGTGTACCGGGAGGCCAGATAAGAATGCAAAGTGCTGTATTTCATAAACTATTCGTGGCAGAGACTTGGGGTAAAAAATGTTATAACTAAAGTGGCCAACAGAATATCCTGGGAATTATTCTCAGTTTCCAAGATGACCGCCAGGAAGCGTAACCTTCATCTTAAACTTTCAAGGTGATTTACTCTAAAATACACCTAGTAAATGTACCACGAAATTATTCATTTTCTCAAGCTAAGCTTTATTCGAGTAAGTTTTATTCATATTTGTTTGACGTATCTATTGAAATGAAGTGGTGGGGGGGTGATTCAATGTTTTAGAATAAAAAGCTGTAACTCCTAAACAACTGAACGGTTTCAACAACGTTAGTCTAGTTGAAAAAATCTTTTATTGCTACATCAAAACCATTTTATCTGTGATATGTAAAGCTTTGATTGATGCCGCTAGAGCGCGTTTTCTGTAAGAGAAAATTGCCAATTTGTCTAAAAAATCAAATGCAATAACCTGATTTTTTTTTCCATACAAATGTATTGTAATGACACAAAAATAAGCTATCTCGATATCTTATCTCTTGCCCAAGATATCGACGAAAGAAAAATTAATTATTATGAAATTCTGAAAAGACGCCATAACACCGTTATTTATTCATTTTCATTTGGTTTATTCAAATTAGCGTAGCTCGACATCGGAGATCATTGACATGTAGTACAGTTTACAGTTATGTGCTGAATATTATAGTATAGAAAAAAAACAAAAAAAAATTAATTATACGCGGCTGTAGAACTGGTATTCTTTGAGGAATTCAACTGTTGCTTCAATTTGGGTTGAGGAGTTGAGGATGTCTTTCAGGTGTTTCTTCAGTCCAAATATCCGATAAGCTTCTCAATAGTGAGGGCCGTGTCATAGCAGGTGAGTTACAGTTAGTCGGGTGTTGTGACAGTATTCGCAATTTGGTTATTTTCCGTCGACATCAGATAGCTATGAGCTAACCTGGTGTGACCAATTCTGAGTCTTCTGATGACCACCTTATCTTGTCTGCCTGAATTGATTCTTGTAGGATTGTCAATTTTAGGTTGGATTTCATATAATTTATTATTGTTGTTATTCCATTGAGCCTGCAAGTCTTGGAGATATCTCTGATATATAGTGGTTTTGAGGTCACTGTGAAGCTGGATGTCCACTTCAGGTAGGTCCAAGGATCTTACTAAAATAGCGGATTTGTCAGCAGTTTCATTACCAGGTATTCCTATATGAAATGATATCCAAATAAAGGAGGTGGAAATGTTCATCTCGGTTTTGAGTCTATTAACTCTCTCTTGGATATTTTGAACAATTTGATTCATCGAGTAGATGTTGCCAATGGACTGAATTGCCTACAGCAAATCACTGAGGATTGCAATTTTGTGGCCTGGAGTAATCGGGCCGAAAAGAGATTTGTAAATGGCATACATTTCGGCGGTATAAATGCTGCAATTAGATGGAAGTTTATAGGACTCTGGAATGTTGGGATCATTGATGATTGAGCATAAGACTCCATAATCATCTATGGAGGCGTCAGTGTATAGTTGTTGGTCGAATTATTCAGCGTGGATAATTTCGAAAAAGTAGTTTCTGAACATTGTGTTGTTTATCTCACGTTTGGTGTATTTGTGTAAGGAGGTATTGAATACTGGTTGATGTCTGGACTGAGGAGGGTGGTTTGGAAATACTAAAGGAGTACATGATCTCAGGTCTAGTGATCTCAGGTTTATACTTATCAGCTAAGGAATTGACAAAATCGTTCTGGGTCGGATGATAGCAGGATGCTCTGAATTTCTGATTACTTGGCATACTGGATGATTTGGAGTAGAAGATACTTTGGTGGCATACACAAGGAGAGCTTTTGGTCGACGGAGATTCAGTGGAATTTCCTGTGCTGTCACATGAAGGCTAGCAGATGGGCTGTATCTGAAAGCTCCAAATCAGATTCGCAATGCGGTGTTGGGTATTGTGTTTAGTGATTTCAGATTCGTGTTGCTAGATGTAGAGTAGAGTATGCTGCCATAGTCCAGTTTTGAATGTACACTCTCAACATACTGAGTGTATATTCTCAATAAGATTGATTCGTCGCAGCCCCATTGGTAATGAGATAACATTTGGAGGATATTCATGAAGTTTAAAAAAATTACCTTTCAGACTCTTGATATGAGGAGTCCAAGTGAGCCGCTGGTCCAAGGTCATTCCTAGGAATTTAAGAGTTTCGACTATTGGTAGAGGTCTACCATTCACTGTCAGGTTGGGCTGGACTGTGGGGTGCCTACGGGAGAATCGGATTAATTTCGACTTGGAGGGGGAAAAATCAAATCTAATACCGTTGGCCCACGTCATTATCTTGTTCAGTCAATTCTGTGAATTCTTGCATGTACTAGCATGTAGTAGTGTTTTTTCCTTTTCAGAAGAGAAGAATGTCATCCGCGTAAAAAGCGAACTTGAGTGGTTTTTTTTTTTTTTTTGGTGAGGAGTAAAAAATTTTTCAAAGACACCGCCTTTGAAGGATGATGGTCGGTAGTGTGGGATTTCCACCCACTGGAAAACCTCCTCTCCTTTTTCCTCGTACAGATGTGCGAGGAAAACTGGATCGGAACCGCGTTAGCATTACTTCAATCCAGTCCGTGCTGTGTCTTATGACGTCTATTTCTATGTTACTGGTCTCTCTCTGCAATTTTTTCCATCAGGAGGTGTCGTGCGTAGGTTGCGACTTCACACCAGTATTCTTCTCTTTGTATCATATGGTTCACTAGACTCTCGGGTTTGAGCTTATCGCCTATGATTGCTTCGATGTAGGTTCTGTTGTTTCTCCAGCGTTCACACTCAAAAAAAGTGTGCTCGGCGTCATCGACTCTGTCCGGGCAGTATCTACACATCGGAGTTCCGTGCAGGCCCAATTTGTGCAGGTATTTGTTGAATAATCCATGTCCTGTCAGCAGCTGGGTCAGAAAGTAGTCCGTCTCACCGTGATTTTTAGTGAGCCAGGTTCTGATGTTCGGGGATTCAGGCGAGCTGTCCATCTACCCGTGTCGCACGTCTTCCATCTGTTTTTCCATTGTTTCAGAGTTTCCGCCTTCACTTTCGCTCTGGCTATCTCAGTGTTCTCGCCACTAGTTTTGAGCCCATAGAGTTTAACCCTCTCGAACGCCAGTAGGTCGATAGGCACTGCTCCTGCTATAACAAGTACAGCAGCTTCGGAGACGGTGCGATAGGCGCAGGTCACTCTTAGAGCTCCTCGCCGTTGTACTGCTGCTATTTTCCGCCGATAGGTCTTCTGATTCAAAATATATGCCCATACTTCCGCTCCATAGAGTAGAATTGAGTGAACTACTTCTAGAAGAACTCTTCTGTTCTTGGTTCGTGGGCCCATTGTGTTGGTTAGGATTCTCGACAGGCTGGATACCGTCTTGCCAGCTTTTACGCATGCACTTTCAAGATGTTCGCGAAAGGACAGCTTTTCGTCTATTACCACACCCAGGTAGCGCAGTGCCCTTGTTGACGTCAATGTAGTCTCGCCGACATCGACCTCGAAGGGTTTTGGAAACCATCTCTGGCGCGTCAGCACAACCATCTCCGTTTTCTGTTTAGCAAGTTTTAGCTGGTGCTTTTCAAGCCAGTTTTCCACGGCATCGATAGTCACCCGAACCAGGAGTTTAGCCTCATCTACGCTGTCCGCCACTACTGTGGCTGCGATGTCGTCGGCAAAACCTGTTAGCTGGACTTGATTCGGTAACGAAATCTTTAGTAGCTCGTCGTAATTTACGTTCCAAAGATCGGGGCCCATAACTGAACCTTGTGGTACGCCGGCTGTCATCGAATATTCCTGCGTGCCTTCCGTGGTTTTCACTATAAGGGTTCTTGCATCTAAGTAATCGTCCACTATGGCCAGATTCTCTTGTCTTACGTTGAATCGATGTTCCAGTGCGTCCAAGATATCGTCCCAGTTTGCACTGTTGAATGCGTTCTTTACGTCCAGTGTAAGTAGTATGGAGACTTTACGCGATTTTAGGTTACCAGACCACGCTTCGGCCGAGATCCCCATGATGATGCCGTACTGGTTGTCAGCGAAGCCACCGACACGATCGATGTCATTTCGCAGTCTCGCCTGTATCAACTTTTCAAGCAATTTTCCGGCGATGTCGAGCATGCAGAGTGGCCTGAACGATGAAGGAGTTATGGGTGTTCCTTTCCCTTTATATAAGAGGACCAGTCTCTGGCGTTTCCAAGCGGTGGCAAACGTACCGGTTGCAAGGCACGCGTTATAAGTACATAGCAGCAGGCCAGGGAAGTCCTGGGCTATGGTCTTGATCACTGCTACTGGGTGAACTTGAGTGGTGACTCTATAGCTTTATGCATGTCATTGATTGTCAATAAAAAAAAGGGTTATGCTCAATACTAAGCCTTGAATGACTCCATTCTGGGTGACAAATGTGTCAGACGTTTTACCATTAGCTATGACTTGGAAACACTTGTCGGTCAAAAAGTTCTTCAGGTAAAAGTATACGTTTCTGGTAAGATTTGATTCCTGTAGCTTAGTCAAAATGGCTTCTCGGCTTGTTGTGTCCAATGCGCAGTCAATGTCGATCAAAACAGCAATCAGATCCTGTTGGTTGGCAAAGGTTTGGGCTATTTCTGTGTGTCTGAAACCAGATTGTGCGGGACGCAGAAGGTTATTCTTCTCTATGTACCATGTCAATCTTCTGTTGACTACTTTCTCCAGTATCTTACACAAAGTACATGTCAGAGAAATTGGTCTGAATGAATCGACTGAAGATCCCTTTTTACCTAGTTTTTTGATAGGTATAATATGAGATTGTAACCACTGAGTAGGAAACTGAAGACTAGACCAGATTTTTTTGTGAAGTTTGAGTAGCATGGATATCGTTTCATCATAGAGTTGTCTGAGAAATATCATTGGGATATTGCCGGTCTTGCAACTGTATTTCTCATAGATGAAAGGGCCAACATGAGTTCCTGTAAGGTGAAAGGTTGGTTAATAGATGACTCGGATTCATCTGTAACGGGACCGTTGCGGAAGCGTTATGTTTACCGTTTTTTTCATAGAAGTGTTGTGCTAGTGTATTTAAAATATCTTGACTCCTAGTGATTACTTTGTTGTTCTCATCTAGGATAGTCGGTATTTTATAAGTTGCTTTGTGTCCTTTCATTTCTCTTATTCTGGTCCAGACTAGGCTTGGTGGAGTATTCGGGGAGATTTTAGATACACATTCCTTCTACGAATCCCGTTTGCTTTCTTTCAGTGTTCGTCTCGAATGTGCTCTCTATCTTTAGCAGTTAACAAAATCGGCTAGGTTACTGGTGCGGCGATATTTGTAGAGAGCAAATTTGCATTTTTTGACTGTTTCTTCACAGGATTCATTTCACCAAGGAACTATTTTCTTGTTTGGTTGAATAACAAACGTACCAACATGTTGTTTTGCAGCTGAAGTTAGAATGTTGGTGAGTTAGTGGACTGCTAGATCAATGTTGTTCTAGAAGTCTGTGAGTGCTGCTTGATTGTTTACTCTTTCAGCGAAGTGGTCCCAGTTAGCATTGGATAACTTTCATTTCGTGACATTGTTTCGAGAATGGGTTTCATTGTCAGTGATAACCATGGGAAAGTGATCGCTGTCGTAAAGGCTTTTCAAGGTGTTCCCAAAAAGAGACATTGCGCTGATTGGATCACATAAGCTAAGATCAATCGAAAAAAAATTATCTATGGACATATTGAAATATGTGCTCTCACCAGTGTTGAGGAGATTGAGATCTAGATCTGTCAACACGTTTTCTACTAATTTTTCTCTTTCGAATGTTGTTTCGGCATGTTGTACCGTAGGTTCGCTGCATTAATCCCGTTGGACGTTAGACATAATCATTACTTGGTGCAATACCATAGCAACAAAATAGTTATAAGTACATTTGGAAAAATATCCTCTACCATTGCTGCATCTTCGGTACACCGGATCAAATCCAATTTACCAATAGGGCAATGCTATTCGCCTCCTCTTTGCTAGCAGAATCAGGGGCAAACATTACGCAGATCAAAAAACACGGCGGATGGAAGTCTATTACATTCACTGAAGGTTATATCGAGTCCATTGATCAGAAAAATTCTATTGCTCAAAGAATTCTCTCAGCTACAAGCTCCAGCGCCACAGCAGATTTCGAAATCGCATTCACTTCCCGGCAAGCAATAATGAAATTTGCAATTCATCTTCTACGTTGCAAGGCATCAATATTAGAAATTATTCCAGCTGTACTATGAATATTTCATATTAATTTTTATATTTATGTAATAACTTTTGCCAGTTTTAATAACTGGTGTACAAAAATTTTTTGAGGCTATAACATCTCTTGTTACCAGTTTTGTGCTTTTTAGTCCAATATCAGCGGTCGGATCTTCTAATATTATATCGTAAGTGTAAATACAAAAAACCGTCAAACACGTAATGTGTAAAATAGGTTGCTAATCATTTGATTCAAGTATTTGTTTTAAAAACAAACTATTCATTCAGACCTCAATATTGCATACTGAAACAATTCTTCTTTACATTTCGTGGGTAAGGGTTTCTTTAATTTTCCTCATCATCTAATATAAGCAGACCTTACTGCTGATATTGAACAGAAGGCGACTTACGCAAAAAAAAATTATGAAACATACTTCTCTGTTATTTGACTTATCTGCCTCAATAATTTTGACGAAGTGAATAGCCTGTTATTGCTTATATAATATAAATATATATATATATATATATATATATATATATATATATATATATTTATATATATATATATATATATTTTATTTATAAAAATATATATTATATATATATATATATATATATATATATATATATATATATATATATATATATATATATATATATATATATATATATATATATATATATATTTATATATATATATATATATATAAGTTTTATATATATATTTATATATATGTATATATATATATATATATATATACATAGTATATTTACTTTTGTTAAAATGCCTTTGTATAGCCCAGGAGCAATGGTATGGATGCCTTCTTTTCGTCTAGGGCTCGGACAATATTGTCGGTGATATTGAATATAGTCGATGTTCTGCTACGGCCTTTCGCGGAAGACGTCTGATGGACTGGAAGTAAATAATTATTCGTCAGAAAACTTGAGACTTTTGAGTGGATAACTATTTCGAGAACTATGGTTCTCGAATGTCGAAAGCAATCTAATTGAGTAAAATTTACTGACATCAAAGGGGTTTTCACTTCAGGGACTGGACTCACCACTGATCTTTTCCAACACTAGCCTCTTTCTAAATGATTCATTATGCATAGGCATAACTTAAGCATGATGAATGCCACATCATCAGTTTCTGATTCATTATACTTAATCAGATCAACATTTTTACATACTACACTTAGACTTATTAAGGCCCACCTAAGGCAGAGCTAACATTTACTTTGTGCTTATTGTTTTTAAAGTAAACTATTTTTTCATAATATTCATTGATTTTATTGAAAATACTGCAAAAAAATCGTTTATGAGATTGACATCTGTTGAAGACTGAAGACAAAACATTGAATATATTTGTTCAATACTACATAATTCTGTACTTATTTATTTGTAGTTGGCTAGTTGACAAAAAGAATTGAGAAAAGATCCGTATGAAATACTTCAATGTGGTTGCAGTCCGTGGTTACTAGACCTGAAAATAAAAATTTACATCGCGAAGTAAGAAGGGAGTCTAAGAAGTAGGTGAACTGTTGCAAGGAACTTGTCTCAAGTAGAAAGTAAGAAAAAGCTTTTTTCTGGAAAAACGGATCAACTCCCATCGATTGTGATAAAAAATTTAACATTTCTAACAATTGCCGTCTAGGGTTGATGTGGATATTTCGATGCTTATGAATATATATATATATATATATATATATATATATATATATATATATATATATATATATATATATATATATATTTATATATATATATATAATATATATATATATATATATATATATATATATATATATATATATATATATATATATATATATATATATATATATATATATATATTTATATATAAAGATATATATATATATATATATATATATATATATATATATATATATATATATATATATATATATATATATATATATATATATATATATATATATATATATATATTTATATACATATTTTCAATATAACTTAAAAAATATTCCAACAGTCATCATTACATTATTGAAAATGGAAAATCCAAATGTGAAGCATACTTTCGTAATGATTTTATCGATATGAAAAACTATATAATTACAACTAACATCATTTGCATTAATTTTTTTGTTATTCGTAGATGAATATTGACGTGGGCAATCGTTTTATATTTATAAGTATCAGTAACAGGTATAATCTGTAATCATGTGTGCGATGAATAGCTTGGTAAGTACGATCAAATTTCAATTAATTGTAAGGTGATTCGAAATTTTCCATGAAATTAGTGATTTATATTTTCGATAAATATTACCTCACTTTCTCTATTTTGTAATATTTATTCAAATATAAAATATTGTGTTGAAGCATCAAATACTTCAGAGATTGAATCAATATCTTCAATTCAATTGGAAACAATTTTCTTTCGATATCCAACAATTATGAGTATAGCTGATTTCTCTGCTAGAGATCTCTGGAGACGTATTATCGAATAATTCATTGAAATTTTCATACAATTCAATTTTTAAGTATACTCTTTTTATGTTCAACTCACACAATATGGAAACGACCGAATTAGGTTTTCAATTTTTGGTTTGTGCTCTTTGATTTAGTTTTTCCGAAATACAAGTATCTTACCAAGGTTTTATCATTATGGATTTTTCATGGAAAAAATCTAAAATTTAAATGTGACTTTAAAATCTATAAAAAATATTATGTTTATTCCTCTCAGTCATAGAATCTGTGTTGTAGAAAAAACGTACTTAAGTAAATTCATCCCCAACATATTAATGTTGAGAAAATCGTACATGAAGATATGAAAATTTTTGATTGATAAAGTGACTTAAAATATATGACACTTTGAAAAATATTTCTTGTGTAGGTATCAATCATTTTTTATTTGAACGACACGAAAACGTTTTCCAATATATTTCTCAAGTATGAAAATATTTATTTTGTAGAATAGCTAAACTATTATTTTTTTTAAATTTTTTTTATGTGTGTTAGTATAAGAGAGATTGTTTTTTTGAGCATACAACAAAAAATCGCTGTCAGCTCTATTTTATGATATTTTTTCAGAAACTCGAAGTATAGAATTGCGGGTTTATGCAATATAAACTGAAAATTTAAGTATCCTCTTCTCAACATATAAGCGTGAAATCGTGTAAGGTTCGTTCAATGTGGAAACAATCAAAAATCTGTCCAGTGTTTAGGAAAGGCAATAAAACATATATACCGGGTGTTGAAACCCGCCGTACCGGGACTTTTTCAACACCCGGTATATCTCATTTTAGACCCATGTCGATAATTTGCAATTTCTGCAAATTCTTCGAAACCGTATTGTATCACCACATTGCTTATTACGTGAATCCCATGATCTCGTCACTCTAATATCGTTCGGCAATGACTAATCTAGTTTGTGTCACTCAGTATATTGCTGAGGGTATTGATAATCGTAAGCGAATATGTTTTTTACAAAGGGTTTAAATCTATTAATTATCTTGCCTCATTTAGAGAACCCTTGGTTCTTTGATGTTTGTGATGTTTATTAATGATATAGTTGATGTAATAGATGTTGACGGTAGAATTTGTAATTCAATTTTTGTTGCATAAAATTATTTCCAACGAAGTATTGTCAAGAGTTGTTGCACAAACTTAAGTTCATTGTCCCTAGAGTTTCTTCCAAAAGCGAATTCACGTTCTACCGTCCAACAGCTGGAAAGTGTCTTGAGAATGACTCCAGGGCACATAATGTGTGATGAATGTAAAATTTCGGGGGGCAAGATATATTCAGTCATATTTCTGACATTAAGGCATGTTTCTTGAGAACAGAATCTGTATAATTAATATTTATTGTTGCATTCTATTAACTTGTTTTATATACATGTATTTTCTCAACTTTCACTAAACTACTTGCATTTCTTATATTTTTCGATTTTTGTTAGTTGATTTTTATTTTTTTTTGTTCTTTTCATCCTGTTTTGTTATAATGCTGTAAAACAGAGTATGTAAAATCAATGAATAAATAAACTGACTCATACACTGTTTCAAAAGAATTGTGGCAATTTGTCTACAAAAAAGATTTCAATTACAATTTTAGTAAAATTACAGTGATTTTATTTTGCAGGCTATACTTTTATTAATGACCATTCTGTCTGGCTCATCTGCAGCCCCTGCTCCGAGTTTTTATTTTGGACTGGATGGTACATATGGACCAATTGTAAGAGTGGGAGTAGGGCCGTACCCTTACGTTTGGACATCACACGTTAGAGTTAATCCATATGGCTACTACTATCCGAATTATTACTTTTAGTAGGAATTAAAATTACTATGTAATTCGTGTTGTTTATCAAAACATTATCTCTCGTAGAAATGAGATAATAAATAAAAACTACATTAAGATAAAATAAAAACGTTTCCTACTCTTCTCATATTCAGTTTCCTTCGTTTCAGCCTAAGCATGGTATACAGGATAAAGATGAAGGTCAACAAAATATTTCAGTTTCATATTACTACCTGTAGTGCCGAAAAATTTGAAACATTTTGCCGATATTTTTTTTAAATTGGTTAGACGGAGAATTATTATTAAACACATGTATCAGATGAGAACACATATAAATTATCACATACTGGAATTATGAAATTTGAAGCAAATAATTCAAAATCCAAATAAATAAATAAGCGTATGGCATTATTGCTGGGGAGCCTACACATTATGTGCGGTATTCCGGCGCCGATTGCCTCTTTAACCCTGTTTTAGGTAATTAGAAATGAGGCGTACTAACCCAGGGGGACCGACGGCTTAACGTGTCCTCCGAAACACGGTAAATTCAAATTATAAATACTAATAATTATTTATTATCAGGATAGAATTACAAACTGTACACTGATGAGCTCATTTGAACTTCAGATTCTGACATGGAATATAGAAATGCTGTCTCATTCCATTGAATACTTAGGTTATATCAGTTTGTAAGTATTAGCTCCATTTTAACGTTTATTTTTTTGAAGTTATTGAAGTAAAGACAACAATGATCAGAAAAGTGAGAAATTTCTTGTTCAATAATTTCAATTTCACTGAAAGTTCGATAATATTGATATTCATCTTATCTTTTATCAAATGTATATTCTTCACAGATATCAGAAGATTCTCAGAAAATTTATATTTTTGTAGTTAAAAACAATATTAAAACAATAGTTAATAATAACAATTGACACATTTATTCAAAGAAATAAGTAAACAACGCAGGACGAACGATTCGGTGGAACTTCACCTTCTCCAGATGCTAATTGCAAACTAACTACGTATCTCTGTTATATCTGAAAACAAAAAATAATGACAAATTATGTAGAAGGGGTAAATAGAGGAGGGACATGATAAATGCCTGATTTTGAAGCAATAAGATTGAAAGTTTGTGAGTAGGTAGTTTATTATGATTTATTGGATGGAATTGGTTTTGGTGCGAATTGGTTAGGGTTTGACCCAAAGGGGAGGAAATAATATTGTTTACACGATAGAAGGCGAAATATTGGGACCATAGGGTTGAAACTCTGAAGGTAGGTAGTTTCGTATGATATCGTGTATAGAATTCATTTCGATGTGAATTGGTAGGGGGGTTGACTCCCCGAAAGAGGAAATAAATATAGTTCATGCGATGAAGGGCACAATTTTGTAGTAATAGTGTTGAAGGTTTGTAAGTACGTAGTTTTGTACAATATCTTGAATGTAATTGGTTTCGGGACGAATTGTTCGAGGGGCTGACCTTCCAGGGATTAAGTGAGTACCTATTGTTTACACATTAGAGGGCAATTTTTTTGCATTTGAAACAAAAATGAATGTATAGATTTTTCAAACTGGATACGTATGAAAACCTGCTTTTCTAATGCAGCTCGCTACGATAGAGTTTTTTCAAAATTATTTTATCAATATTACCTAGACAAGGCAGTAGTACGCAAGGTGCGATGGCTTTTTCTAGAGTGATGTTGGCTTTGTCAATATTTTCAGTTAGATTAGTTTCCTGAATTAATACTTTTCGCACCTATTTTTATTTTTCTCTACTCATTATCTAGTTTATGAATAATAACTTCCGTACCTAACTACATATGCCGCTCAACCAATCAGCGCGCGAGGTGTGTTCCATCGCGCACCATTTCATAATTTGACGGTTTCACTTCGATAAATTGAAATCTACAAAAGAATAATGCAATAAATTGTAAACAGTTTGCTACGGTATTCACAATTGTACGGTGATATATATATATATATATATATATATATATATATATATATATATATATATATATATATATATATATATATATATATATATATATATATATATATATATAATATATATATATATATATATATATATATATATATATATATATATATATATATATATATATATATATATATATATATATATATATATATATATATATATTTATATATATATATATATATATATATATATAAAATATATATATTTGTATATATATATATATATATATATATATATAATATATATACCTATATATATATATATATATATATATATATATATATATATATATATATATATCTACTATCATCAATATGCTAATGTATGCCGACGATCTTGTCCTTTCTGCGGAGTCGCAAATTGAAATGTCACAGAATATCAAATTCCTGGAGTCATACTGCGATAAATCTGCAACATGACCTTAGTGAAAGTTTTCTGGTTTTCGAGATTTTTCCACTCTTATGTTTTTTTCAAAGATCTATACTTTTTGATCATTTTCTCGCCTGTTTTGAATATAAATATTTTCCAGCTTATGATTTTTTTTCTGATTTTCAAGATTTTATATATATGTATATGTATATATATATATATATATATATATATATATATATATATATATATATATATATATATATATATATATATATATATATATATATATATATATATATATATATATATATATATATATATATATATATATATATTATATATAAAATATATATATATATATATATATATATATATATATATATATATATATATATATATATATATATATATATATATATATATATATATATATATATATATATAACATTGATACGTCTGCATTCGAACAAAAACAAGTTTTTTTATGATAACTATATTAATTCTTCAAACTTTTGCATATGTACATTATGATAACATTTATTATACACTCTGATACATATTTCGAATCAAACTAAGTAAGTTCCTCCTAAATAAGGCGATGAAAAATATGATGTCAAATAAGGCGCAGATGCGTAAGATGAGATATAAGGAGATGTTAAAATTGGAGCAGCAACAGGAGCCACTGTGCGGGCAACTATTGGAGCAGCTAAAGCATTGTAATTTCTTGCAATAACCTGCGAACTTCGTGCAGATACCACTGCTGGTGCTGCTACAATTGGAGCTACAGCAACAGCTCCAGGTTTTGCTTCTGGGTGGGCAGCTGGGTGAGAAATAACTGCTGAAACAGCTATGGCAATAACGATGAATACCTGAAAAAATCAATCATACTCCATATGGAGCAAAAGAAAACCGCCATGCATTATGATGTATTATATATATAAATATATATATATATATATATATATATATATATATATATATATATATATATATATATATAATATATATATATATATATATATATATATAATATATATATATATATATATATATATATATATATATATATATCAAACAACTTTCCAAGGAAGCTGGTTATACGTATTCAGCAACGCAAAATCTGCATTCACAATCGAACGATGAATTATAGAAACTGTCAAGTCACCCCGACTCAAAATCTGCATACAGCTGTTTCGATCTTATTAGATCTCATCAGTGCAGCTTATTTGACCCGGAGTGAATTAACAAATTTCTAATTGTTCCCCAATACGAATAGTGGTCAGTAACACTGGACAGATAACAATCCAGAGCGCCATCCCACCAAAGATATTGGGAAACAACAATTCACCGCTTAGACTGAAAATGCAGAAATTCGTCGCTAAACACGTACCTCCTGATATGAAGATATCTACTCTACAACAGTGGTGTATATGATTCCAAGGCACACTAACATAGTGATTTAAAACCTTTGGATATACTCACGAGAGCGCGCTCCGAATATTCTTGTCGCTTAATACGCAAAATATAACAACCAAATCATGAAAAACATACTAGTCGACCATGGTCGATTTCATACATTACATAAAGTGAACAAGGAAAATTCTTTAATAATTTAAAAAAATTATCAAACAACTTTCCAAGGAAGCTGGTTATACGTATTCAGCAACGCAAAATCTGCATTCACAATCGAACGATGAATTATAGAAACTGTCAAGTCACCCCGACTCAAAATCTGCATACAGCTGTTTCGATCTTATTAGATCTCATCAGTGCAGCTTATTTGACCCGGAGTGAATTAACAAATTTCTAATTGTTCCCCAATACAAATAGTGGTCAGTAACACTGGACAGATAACAATCCAGAGTGCCATCCCACCAAAGATATTGGGAAACAACAATTCACCGCTTAGACTGAAAATGCAGAAATTCTTCGCTAAACACGTACCTCCTGATATGAAGATATCTACTCTACAACAGTGGTGTATATGATTGGTGGGATGGCGCTCTGGATTGTTATCTGTCCAGTGTTACTGACCA
>JARQZK010004428.1:290000-292500 GCA_030704885.1 Cynegetis impunctata
GAATTTTTTGATTTCGCTGTCTTTTTACACATACGTTGTAGCCTGTTTCATGATAATGGTGATTTTGGGGCTACTTCATTTATGTTGAGGTCGGTAAGTTCTTCCGTTTGTTAAATTTTCATTCGCATTTTTCTTCTGAGAAAATGAATTTGTTCCATAATTTTGACGTGCACTGTATATAGGTATATATATATATATATATATATATATATATATATATATATATATATATATATATATATATATATATATATATATATATATATATATATATTTATAAATATATATATATATATATATATATATATATATATATATATATATATATATATATATATATATATATATATATATATATATATATATATATATATATATATATATATATATATATTCGAATTGTTGTTGCCTGTGAACTATTTCTAATCTCTTGATAATTATTAGTAATAACAGGATTGTTGAATCTTAAAAAACTCGATTCATTTCCAAGGTACTCCTTTTTTTAATAAAATCGAGTTTTTTAAGATTCAACCAGCCTGCTATTGCTAATAATTATCAAGAGATTATATATATATATATATATATATATATATATATATATATATATATATATATATATATATATACAGTGGCGTAGATAGGGGGGGGGGATCAAGGGGATCAATCCCCCCATGAGCCTTCGAAAATTATAATAGAATTGAATAAAAGTCTTCGTATCTACGTATTTAAGTATACATGAAATTTATTATGCACTAGCACCTCTTTTGGTATTATGTATGTGCGATTATATGAAAATCATCTAGATATGTTTTCGTGACGATTGTCCAATTGTGTGTGCAATATCTATATAATTTATATTATAATTTCAACATTATGAGTAATCAAGAAATTGAATCGTTTTTCTAATTTTGGGTGAAGTAACTAGTAGTTTTGAGCATATTCTATTCAATGTTCAATTAGTAAATTTAATCGGTTACTTTGAGCAAAAAACGTGTTTAAAAAAGTTCAAATGGGTCTAATAGAAAATTTTTATTTCGAATGAAAGAAGTAAACCTAAATCACCTCGCACTTCTTCTCTTTATAAATTGTATACTGTACTTACTATTAAACAAAACTGCTCGAGCTTTTGTTTAATGGTGTAGTATTATATCTAAAACACGAGCACTTTTGTTTAATAGTATAGGTAGAATAAAATTTGGAAAGAAAAGAAGTGGAAGAAATTTTGATTGACTTCTTCCTTGGTAAATAAAATTTTCCATATCACACACGTTTTTTGTTGCTAGTGACTGATTAAATTTCTGTTTACATAGAATATTTTCAATCATTATTTAATATTTCGAATATTTTTTGAGGTAGAGTAGGTATCAAAATATGAGTAACTTTTGGCTTTGACAATTTAATTACTCCATAACATTTTGAAGTAAATAAAAATTTTCTGTGATAGCGTTCAATCCATTTCTGGACTTGGAGAAAGATTTACTAATCAAGTGCTTTTTTTGTTCAATTTTGTTCATGAGTCTCGGAAAAATATGAACAAGGTGTCATTCGATTCGAAAGAACATGAAGATATTTTTTGAAAAAATTTAAATTCCGTTCTTGAAAATTGTAAAAGTAATAATCAATTTACTGAAAGAAAAAATTATCTCAAAAACTAATTGATATTTTTGATATCTAAATACATATACAAAAAGAGGAAATTTTCTAAAAGAAAGTCTCCCGGAACTGTAGGATTAATATTTATAGTTTTCTCAGAGTAAAAATACGGCCGACAACGGGTAGTCTGGCTTGCGAAAGTAGCGCCAATTTGGGATACTTAAACAATAAACATTATTCAACTATATTAAATATTAAATTAAGGAATAAAAAATTTCATGTTCTTACTGGATAGGTAAATGAACAATAATCCAGTGACAAAACATTTTTATCGCGATTTTTCAATTGGTTATGCAATAGTTTTTTGCTGCTTGAACAAGAACATTGCAAAATAACATAGACCCTTGAGATCCACATTTAGTAGCAACATATATTAATGTTTTGTTTTTTTTTGTAATATACAAAATTTTATATCTGTATAATAAGTTTAGTTGACAAATATGTTGATTCTTAACATATGTTTATACATAATCGACTGATAAATGTTTTTCTATTTTGTTCCTCTATTTAATAGATTCTTGTTTTGTTCAACGATTGAAAGTGTGTTTTGTTTAATTAGTTATCATTGTTAAATTTCATTCTCAATTTTTTATAGGTATGTGCTTTGTCGACAAAATTTTGTAATTTTATAGGACAATAAAGCTGTTTCTCTCTCTCTCTCTCTTTAATTTCTTTGTTTTAACAGCATGTCTAACATAATAAAGTAAGCAAGAGCCAATCTCTTGTGGACCCCTTGATGCAAAGGATTCTTTCCAAACAAACATATGCACCTTTTCTGAACACATATTATGAACTCCAAAACAGTGAGTCCAAAGTTGTCTTTTGTAATAGCATATACCAGTACTTA
>JARQZK010004428.1:297500-300000 GCA_030704885.1 Cynegetis impunctata
ATTTAGATAGTGTATCTAGCAGTAACGAATAGTCGACATGTCTCGAGTTATGGAACTCATTATCAAGACTGACTACAGGAGAGTATTACATCTGATTTTATAAAACAGACAAAAGCAAAAATGATACCTGAAAATCAATTTGTTCGTTTACAAGGGGTAATTGACTATTATGGGCGGAACTTATTTCGAGACTTTCAAGAAGCTCACGCGCTTTCCTTTGTTACCTGAATGTAACAATTGGGTTTTGTTGAAATCCAGGAAATGATTGAATTTTATACAATGTTCAGAGAAGCCAGTGGTAATTTTATTTTGTAAAATTGACTTTTTATGTTATTCAACACGAATATTTATAGTCCTTCCTGTTTGCCCAATATAGAAAGCAGGACATTCGTCGCAAAATATTTTGTAAACACCACTGTTTTCTCTGATGTTAGATTTTTCTTTATCATTGACCAAAAATGACTTCAAGTTTCTTTTATTTGTACAAATTGTTTTAACATTATTCTTCGATAGTCTGTTGCAAATTTATTGCTACTTAAATTCTGCATATAATTTATTGGGAAGTATTTTTGTTCTTCATTAATAGTTTGCATGGGGTTTATTGAATGCAACAGATACTTTATTCGTTTTTTCCCAATGATCTTATCGATAAGAATTTCATTGTAACTGTTATTGGTGGCTAATAATTTAATTGTATTAATTTCAGTTTGAAACTTTGTTTCCGATAATGGAATAGTGAACAACCTATGTATGAACGAATGAAAAACAATGAGTTTTATTTTAATGTGTTGGTTACTGTTGCTGTGAATTAAAGTATCTGTAAAGGTTGGTTTTCTATAAATATTGAAAGTAAGAAAATACAAATTCCTAGTAATCTGAACGTATAAGAAATTCAATCTACCGTTTTCGTTTTCTACTTCTTTTGTAAATTGAATCTTACACGTTCAGATTACTAGGAATTTGAATTCTCTTACTTTCAATATTTATAGAAAACCAACTTTCACAGATACTTTAATTCACAGCAACAGTAACCAACACATTAAAATAAAACTCAGTGCTTTTCATTCGTTCATACATAGGTTGTTCACTATTCCATTATCGGAAACAAAGTTTCAAACTGAAATTAATACAATTAAATTATTAGCCACCAATAACAGTTACAATGTAAGTTTTATCGATAAACTCATTGGGAAAAAACGAATAAAGTATCTGTTGCATTCAATAAACCACACGCAAACTATTAAAGAAGAACAAAAATACTTCCCAATAAATTATATGCCGAATTTAAGTAGCAAAATTTGCAACAGACTATCGAGGAATAATGTTAAAACAATTTGTACAAATAAAAGAAACTTGAAGTCATTTTTGGTCAATAATAAAGAAAAATCTAACATCAGAGAAAACAGTGGTGTTTACAAAATATTTTGTGACGAATGTCCTGATTTCTATATTGGACATACAGAAAGGAATATAAATATTCGTGTTGAAAAACATAAAAAGTCAATTTTACAAAATAAAAATTCAATCATTTCCTGGATTTCAACAAAACCCAATTGTTATATTCAGGTGACAAAGGAAAGCGCCTTGACCTTCTTGAAATTCTCGAAATAAGTTCCGCCCGTAATAGTCAATTACCTACCGCTTGTAAACGAATAAATTGATTTTCAGGTATCACCTTTGCTTTTGTCTGTTTTATAATATCAGATGTAATACCCTTCTGTAGTCAGTCTTGATAATGAGTTCATAACTCGAAACATGTCGACTATTCGTTACTGCTAAATACAAAATCTATAGTATATTACATACCGAGCGGGGAAGTGATCTATTACAGCCGAACGGCAAGGTAGCATACCGAGGTGCGCAGCACCGAGGTGTGCTGCAGACGTGAGGCTGGAATGATTTTTCCCGAGGTTTGTATACTATTTTACTCACAATCTATCACATTGATAATCAAGTTCATAATAATTATTACTTGTATTAATTAGGAAACATAAAAAGTTAGTTGATTCAACCATAGATTCGATCTGACAGTTGGGTTATGATTCACAATTTAATTTTTGACAATATAACGAAAAATGCCCGACTGCGAATTTGAAGCCACACTACCAGAACTTCTTTCACGTTACTTTGATTATTGGCATTTCTGGAGCTTGTAGGTGTGATGAACTTATAAAAATGAAAATAAATGATTTGGAAAATTTAGAAAATCGGATTATAAGAACGATTCCTATAACCAAAACCTATTCCTAGCGTACATGTGTGATTACAAAACCGGAATGGATGAAAGTAGTGAAACAATACTGTTACATGCGCAACAAGATCGACTGTGAAAGGTTCTTACAAATGAGTTTTGTCAAAGTTACACGAAAGCCGTTTGGGCATAATTCTATCGGAAGTTTTCCAAAAAAAATTGCAACCTTTTTAAACTCGAAAATGGGTTCACAGGACATTGTTTCAGACGTACTTTATAAGCTAATACAGGTGGAGACATTCTACAGTT
>JARQZK010004428.1:302500-317500 GCA_030704885.1 Cynegetis impunctata
ACTAATTAATAAAGTTGGTGTTATTCATAAAATTTATAAATTGAAATTTGGTTATAATGAAGACACACTCACCACTTTCAACATTTTGAATATTTTGTTACAACTCTTATTGTGAATATAATGAATAGCTCGTTTTGTTGTGGTTATTTATACAGACAATATCCCCCTTTTGACTTTATATGTATGAGGAAAGCTCAATGAGGAACAGACCAAATATATTGCATAGCTTTTTAAGTATTCCAAACATGAACGCTGCAATAGATGGTTGTAAATGTGTAGAATAATCACAATGACAAGTCTAATTATTATCACTGTCATAGTATTTAAAAATATATATATATATATATATATATATATATATATATATATATATATATATATATATATATATATATATATATATATATATATATATATATATATATATATATATATATATATATATATATATATATATATATATATATATATATATATATATATATATATATATATATATATATATATATATATATATATATATATATATATATATATATATATATATATATATATCTATATATATATATATAGGTATATATACCTATATATATATATTCTTTCTTCTGTTCGTTACAGTTTACTGAGAATAATTATTTTCCCTGCAGTAAGTTTGTGGATTTTCTCATATAGAATTATACCAACTGATGATGTGCAATTTTCAGCTAACCGAAAACGTAGCGTTTTTGAAGTCTAATGCTATTCCAACGAAAAATCTTCCTTTTTTATCGGAATTTGAACCTGGGTCATCATTCAGAGATTCTAGATAATTGTATTTTCTTTCATGTAACAACCAGAGATACTATTAAAATAATAATAATGAATAATGTTAATTTACACAACCAAAATAACAGTTTATCATAACATCAAGAATATAAAATGAAACTTGACTCTATAGCTAGGTGAAAACTGAAATATTCAATTATATAACCAGGAGAACAGAGATTCTATAAAAAAAAAATCAGACTCTCAGAAGTCTACGGTACTTTTAGGAGAGTTGTTATACGTCAGGAAAATTAAAAAAATATAATACCTAACTCATTACGTTCAAACCATTCTAGCAGAGTATTCATGTTAGTTCTTCTTTTACTTCATATTGCTTGTTTCAATTCTGCTGGTAAGTACTTAGTTTTGTCCATTATATTCAAAACCTCTTCAGTTGGTAATGAAAGTAGAAATGTCAGAAATGTTTTCTTGAAACATTTGAAAGTTTTTTTACTTTTTAAGTAAATAGGTGTTTTATATCGTAGGTACAGCCTTTTCATGGTGTATACATAGTTCCTCTAACCTAACTGTAGGTAGGTTATCTACTGTTGAACAGAGATAATATTGTCCTCTTCAATCGAAAAACAATGAACCACTGGAAAATACGAAGTCCAAAAAAGCTCAAATTGCGAAGCTAAACGTTCGGAAACTCAAAATGAAATGAAAGTATACATATACCATCACCAAACAATGTAAACAAACCGTTAATGGCCTATGCTGTGGTTTCGATATTAGCCTTTCCGGCGCTACGATCTTAATTTCAGACGCCAATAGCATAAGTTCGGAGAGATACTTCGAATCCTCATGTTATAATGCAGTTTGTCAATATGAGATCTGCTGTAGAATCCATGCTTATTCAGTTGTATTCAGATGCTTTCATTTCGTCAACGATTGTCATTGTTGATATTGTTTGCAACTTGCTGTTTTCTCATCATTATTCAGAATAATTTTGTTCTTTTCATCATGCATCAGTTCAAATGACTCCTTATTTTCAGTTCACAGAATTTCATCATTATCATGAGAGAAAAAAATTATAATTTATTTATAAGCTTGCAATCTAAATAGGTATACATCCATTTGAAGAAATCTAGTTATTTAATTAATATTAATTATAATCTCAAGTTGACGGGAGAGCAGTAAAAATAGACATTTTTGGCCGAAATTACGACGCTATAAGACGGAGAACCGAATAGAGAATCGAACCTTGTCTTAGGGAATAGGCTACGTCTCGTTTCCTCCCGCGACTGCAATGTTCGACATCGAACGTTTGAAGTTTGATGTTTCGTTGAAAATCGCGAAAATGGTCACATTCCAGATGCTTAAAAACGATTTTTCCATCAAAGTATTTTCGGCCACGTGACCTCCTTTCGAACAGATCATTCGACGGTGTTATCACCGATCGATAGATACCGCGCAAGCGAGGCACAATGACATCGCGGCAAAGAGTTCTCGCCTATTACGATTGTGAGTTAAGAAATGTCGCGTATCATTCAACAGAGGCATGGACCAGCTTAGCACTCATCATCGGGGTTCGAGGATCTATATTTTCATTGATCTGTATTTTCCATGGATCTATTTAATAGGCATTGGAGCCTCTCACTAGTCACATTCTATATGACTTTGACATAAGTTGACGGCTAACATTTTCATTTTTGAAAGACCCTTTTTGGAACGCCTCTGGTTGACATTCACTCATGTCATGTTCTTTCGAGATGAGCAATTTCAAATGAGAATGGGCGGCACGTCCAAGGTGTCGGTGACTTGCGGTACTTACTGTTCATTGGAAATATATATATATATATATATATATATATATATATATATATATATATATATATATATATATATATATATATATATATATATATATATATAGGGTGATTTAGGTAGGATTGCACATAAGACGTTTCTAATGAACCATACAACGTACCTATCACTTTGAAAATTCAATGTAGGGCGTAAGTGAAAATTATCTACCCAACTAAAATATTCTTGGTAATGCGGTGTGGCCACTTCTATTAGAAAGTAGTAGCAACTTTGATTTTTCAAATGGAACAGTCTGTATGTAATATTATTTTCAGAATCGTCAACAATTTCCCAACAACTTTTCATAATATTTCTCTATACCGTTTTCGGTATTTTCATTTTTTTTCGTCGGAAATCAAGACCTCTAAAACTCTGATATCTTTGAGTAAACAATTACTATGATATCGAAATTTCGGTTGGAGTTTTTAGAAAATGGCGGCTTCCTACAATCTAGCCTAATCTCCGTTACTTCAATACAGGGTGGTAAAAAAATACAGTTATTTTGTTTGCTTGAAGAAGTGACTGAAAGTTGATTATTTCAAATAGAATGCCCTCTATGTTATTAAAAATTCGGAAAGCTGCTGGAATTTCCTTTTTCCCTATGTAAGTATCATACCTATACCCAACTAGTCAAGTTTCGGAGTTATGAACACTTATTTGTGAAAATGTTAATTTAACCTAGTATCCCCATTCGATATTTGCTATGCATGTCATGATTAATATTTGATAGTAACGTTTTGACAACCTACTATAATATCGAAATTTTCTTCACTTCTGAAGTTGCAAATACCTTCAAAAACGATGGAACAAAACTATTCAAACGAAGTTCCGAATCTATCGCCAATAAACCTCAAGAAATTTATACGAATTTAGAACATTTTTAATATGTTTGGATCAACTTTTAAAAAGCACCAATTAACATGATAGTGGAAATATTGATACAAGTAATACCAAAAAAAGAAAACAGTTATGTGGAAGATTCCAAAACTTGTTCGAATCGCTGGCTGTTCACTTCCAAACACTTCAAAATGCGGGAGTTGACTGATTTCGTCGTGGCAGAACTGATTTCATTCGGATCCAAAGCTTCGAATGTTTGGGTTATCCTTTGTAACAATTCGTCTCTCTAGCACACGGGTGTTTTGGTTAGTCTTCTAACATTCCCCCTAAAATTAAAATCTAACGGATTAAGATCGGGTGATCTCGCCGGCCAATTTCACGATCCCAAGCGCCTTATCCACCGATCGTCAAAAAGTCTTTACAGTTCTGCGCTCTTTTCTATCGAACAATGTGCAGGAGCTCCGTCTAGTTGGTACCAACAGTTTCGATATTCTTCGAGTGGCAGATGATCGATGAAGTTCTCTACAATATTTTCCGAAATATTCAGGAAGCTTCTGGATGCTAATGACTCCTCGTATATCACGTACCTCGAGTTGTTGTCCATTAACATGCAGAAAACATTACAACCAAATGTTTCATGAAATCCGGCTTCTTTAGTGAAGTGATGATTTTAACTGCACCAAAAATGAAAATTTTTTCTGTTGAAAAACCCTTCTCTTCAAGATTTCGATTCAAATGTCCAAATTATTTTATTGAAAAAAAATGGATTGAGGGTTTTGGAGCTTCATTGCTTGAATTTTGGTACATTTGAAATCATGCATGTTATGTCTTTGCAAGATACTTCGAACAGATAAATATTTTATACCGAAATCTTCATCAGCACTTCTTATCAATAACTCGAGAAATTCGTAAACATATGCTAGGACATTAATTTGGTTTTCTTCGGATTTAACGGGTTGAGGTAAATTTATTGGTGCATTTTCAAAGTTGATACAAACTTTTTGAAATTGTTCTGAATTCGTATAAATTTCTCGAGATACATTGTCGGTAGCTTCAGATACATTTCATTCATCACACTATCCAAAAATAATAAACAAATTCATGAGAACTTCGTTTGAAAATTTTTGTTCCATCGTTTTTGAAGGTATTTGCAACTTCTGAAGTGAAGAAAATCTCAATATTATTAGTAGATTGTCAACACGTTACTATCAAATAGTTATTATGACATGCTTAGCAAATACCGAATGGGGATACCATGTTCAAGGAACATTTTCACAAATAAGTGCTCATAAGTCCGAAACTTCACTAGTAAGGTATGGGTATGATATACATAGATAAAAAGGAAATTCTAGCAGCTTTCCGAATTTTCAATAATATAAAGGGTATTCCATTTGAAATAATCAATTTTTAGTCACTTTTTCAAGCAAAAGAAATAACTGCACTTTTTTACCGCCCTGTATTGAAGTAATGGAGATTAGGCTAGAGTGTAGGAAGCCGCTAATTATCTAAAAACTCCAACCGAAATTTCGAAATCATAGTGTTTCTCAACTGAAAGATATCAGAGTTTTTAGAGATCTTGAATTCCGACGAAAAAAATTTAAAAATAATTTTTATTTCGAAAACGGTAATAGATAGGTATAGAGAAATATCATGCAAAGTTGTTGGGAAATTATTGGAGATTCTAAAAATAACATTATATACAGGCTGTTCCACTTGGGAAAATCAAAGTGGCAACACCGCACTACCAAAAATATTTTAGTTGGATAGAGAATGATCGATTATGCCCTACAATGAATTTCCAAAGTAATATAGTTCACCAGAAACGACTAATGAGCCATCCACCGTGAATCACCCTATATATACAGGGTGTTCCAGAATAACGTCAGAAAATTTCAAGAGGTTATTCCTGAAGACATTTAAAGAAAAAAGTTTTTATGAATGTAGGTCTGCAAATGCTTCCTTATATATACAGGATGTTGAAGTTTGAAAGAAAAATTTAATTTTTTTAAACATCTTCGAAACCACGAAAGCTATCAAAATGGACATTGAAACATTGTTATAGCTTCTCAAGCACTATACACTAGTGTTTTAATTTCTTCCAAAACTGTTCAGGAGCAGAGAATATACAGTGGACCGTGAGTTTCATTAGCCAATATTTTTAAGGGAGGGCATTATTGACAAATCGAAAAGAGATAAGCAATGAATTTGAAGTCTATTGAATAAATTTTGTCTCTTGCTTCAATTTTATATTCTCAGGCCTTTTCTATTTGAGGTAAAAGAAAAAAGCGAACACTTATATTGTTACTCAAAATACTAAATCTAGTTTTGACATAAGTTCGGCATTGCAATACCGAGTAGCCTTGACTACATTTTGCACACGTTTTTAATTTTTAAATACTTTTTCCAGGCAGATGTTTTGAAGGAATTATGCTTAATTATCTTAAAAACGCTTGATAATATCGAATTGAAGCAGGAAACAAAGTTAATTGTCAAAATTCGAAATATATTGTTTAGCCTATTTTTATTCACCAATAATGATCTCCCTCAAAAATATGGTTAAATGAAACCCACAGCACCCCCTATTGTCCGTTCCTTAACAGTATTGGAAACACTTCCAATAGCAGTTTATAGAGTTTAAGGAGCTATAAAAATTTTTCAAAGTTCATTTTGATAGCTTTGGTAGTTTAGAAGATATTAAAAAAAATTACATTTTTTTTTCAAACTTCAACAATGTATTTCGATGAGGAAGCATTTGAGGACCTACATTCATAAAAACTTTTTTTTTCTTAAAATGTCACAAAGAAGAATAACCCCTCGAAATATGCTGACGTTATTCTGGAACACCTTGTATATATATATATATACATATATATTAGGTATATATAATACTATATATTATATATATCTAATATATATATATATATATATATATATATAATATATTATATATATATATATATATATATATATATTATCTATATATATATATATATATATATAATATATATATATATATATATATATTATATACTATATATATATAGATGGGGTAAATGTCTTGACTGGCTAGTTGAGGAAAAAAATGTATTGAATATGTTTGAGTTGCAGTCAGGAATAATTGTTGGGCTAGGTTAAAGAATACTCTTTTGTTCATATGGTCGAGCTTTTTCGGAAATGTTTATTTCCTTTATCAAGACATCTATAATAAAGAACAGATTTAGATTTACAGACAGCATTGCACAAAAAGTTAAAGATTACTTACTAAACGTTGAGTTATATAAATTTTGAAAAAACACGTATAAACGAAGAACAGAACGAGCTGATGGGTACAACTTCGTCACATAAGTAAAAACTCCATTACAAGAATAAAATCTAATTTTCAAATAATCCGTACTTTCCCATCTTGCTATCTAACAGGAAACCAGACTAACAAAATGGTCGACGTTCAACTTCTGAGAACGCGGAAACTAAACACAGAACAAATAGGTTATCTTTCTTACCAATAATTGACAATAGTCGATATATCAAACATAAAACGGGGACCGGGTCCAAAATAAAATTTAAAGAAAATTAAAATTATTTAACCGGAAAGAGTATGGTGTGGAAAATTTTGAAAAGAGTTTTTTTTATAATAATCTTTTTACAACTAAATAATAACTGCAACACACTGTTTTCAATAGTTCAATGAACTAATGTTACTGGTTTTTAAATGGCTAACAAATGGGCTAATTTTGCTCTAATTTTAAAAAATTTTGTCACAAGTTCAAATCTACAATTTTACTTGAGTCTAGACAAAATCTGCTTCCTAGGACTACAGTAATATAAAATGAAAAAGCAATTGAAAAAAAACAAACATTGTCCACTGCCATACTCCGGCTACTATGCAACTAAGGTGAAACAGACGAATTCATGTTGGAGAAATACTAAAACGCTACCAATGTGGAGTGTACATTCTTGATAAATTTCAAAAACAAACAATCAACCGAGATGACAAAAAACAACCGATTGGTGCGTTCGGGAAACAAAAAAATTATCGACCCTACAAATCAAAAAAGTATCTTACAAATTTTGAAAAAATATTGAAAAAATATACTTGCAACACGATGAACCTATGGTCTGGAAAAAACAATTCTGTTCCAACTTAATAAATGTAATTATACATGATACTAAGGTTATTAAGATCAGTTTCTCATTATTAATGCTATTTTTGTCATTATTTAATTTTTCGCAAGGAAATGTTCTATATTAATAATGACAAAAATAGCATTAATAAGAGAAACTGATCTTAATAACCTTAGTATCATGTATAATTACATTATTAAGTTGGAACAGAATTGTTTTTCCAGACCATAGGTTCATCGTGTTGCAAGTTATATTTTTTCAATATTTTTTCAAAATTTGTAAGATACTTTTGATTTGTAGGGTCGATAATTTTTTTGTTTCCCGAACGCACCATCGGTTGTTTTTTGTCATCTCGGTTGATTGTTTGTTTTGAAATTTATCAAGAATGTACACTCCACATTGGTGGTTTAGTAGTAGTAGCCGGAGTATGCAGTGGAATGTTTGTTTTTTCATTGCTTTTCATTTTATATTACTGTAGTCCTAGAAAGCAGATTTTGTCTAGACTACAAGTAAAATTGTAGAATTGAACTTGTGACTAATTTTTTAAAATTAGAGCAAAATTTAGCCCATTTGTTAGCCATTTAAAAACAGTAACATTAGTACATTGAACTATTAAAAAAGTGTGTTGCAGTTATTATTTAGTTGTAAAAAATGATTATAAAAAAACTCTTTTCAAAATTTTCACACCATACTCTTTCGATTAAATATCTTTAGGTTCCTTTAAAATTTTATTTGGACCGAGCCCCGTTTTATGTCGATATTTCGACTATTGTCAATCATAGTAAGAGGATCACCTATTTGTTTCTGTGGTTTAGTTTCCGCGTTCTCAGAGTTGACGTCGACCATTTTGTTAGTCTGGTTTCCTGTAGATAGCAAGATGGGAAAGTACGGATTATTGAAAATTAGATTTTTATTCTTGTAATGGAGTTTTACTTATGTGACGAAGTTGTACCCATCAGCTCGTTCTGTTCTTCGTTTTGTACGTGTTTTTCAAAAATTTATATAACCTCAACGTTAGTAAGTAAATCTTTAACTTTTTGTTAACGCTGTTGTAAATATAAATCTGTTCTTTTATTATAGATGTCTTGATAAAGGAAATAAACATTTCCGAAAGCTCGACCATATGACAAAGAGTATTCTTTAACCTAGCCCAACAATTATTCTGACTGCAACCTCAAAATATTCAAATACATTTTTTTCCTTATATATATATATATATATATATATATATATATATATATATATATATATATATATATATATATATATATATATATATATATATATATATATATATATATATATATATATATTTATATATATATATATATATATATATATATATATATATATATATATATATATATATATATATATATATATATATATATATATATATATAAATATATATATATATATATATATATATATATATATATATATATATATATATATATATATATATATATATATATATATATATATATATATATATATATATATATATATATATATATATATATATATATATAATATGTAAATATACATATTAAAATTATTCTTGCATGTGTTGCAGCAGTATTTTTCATGTATTTATCTGAATTTATCAAACACAGTTTATGTTGGAATATTTAAACTAGTTTGGCATTTATGAATTTTGAAAAACTAAGAAAAGGCAATTAATCAACATAAAAGCTTCTTTTGAATTACTTATGGAAATTGCAAAAATTCTAGTAGCAATTTCAAGCATTTAATAACACAAGATGATGAGTTCTTAGATTGGCATGGTCCATTTTGGATAATGGGAAAGGTAATCAACAACAACATTGTTCACCGTACATCTTTGACTCTTCAAAGAAGAAGAGGATTTTTTTTAATCATATTAGCAAAAAACATTACTTTATAAGCAGGGCATAAGGTAACTACAACTACTATAGGTTCAGGTTTTCTATTTATTTGAAAAATTCCAGCTAATATCCAGACGCGGCGAAAAGTGCTGGCCTGAAAATTACCACCTAGTTGACTTAGCTACTACCCATATTGCCGAATGTTATGGAATATGCCATTAATTAACGGGTTATGATATATCTCAAGCATAATAATTTTGTTATTAACAATCAATATGCATTCGATGATGCCATTGAGCAGGTTACGAGCTTACCTATGTCACTCATTCTTGATAATTATGCATAATCATTATTGTTGTCCTAGATATCTCTTTACCCTTCGGCCGAGTTTGGCACAGTCATCCCATTAAACTAGGAGGCCTCCCCTTCAAGAATCTTGAATAGAATAGTGGTCATATTCAAGGTTGTCTCTTCTGTTATATTCACGAAAATGCTGAAACAAATTTCAGCTATTCACTTTGAAATAGTGATTAAATCGGTGTTAATCATTTTGCTGAGCATCGTGTTATATTTCATGTTATATTACATTGAGAAATGCGGAAATCTTTAATTAGCTTCAAATTGTTAACTAGAATCTCTCACTGCATCTATTGTAAATGCTTAAAAAAAAACTCATGAGTTGTATATATAAATTAACAGAAAGTTGAAGAAATATTGAGTGCTGCTAGTTTTCTAATTGTTCAGAAAGATTTCCGCGGTCGGAAGTATTTGAAAAACTTTGTTCTCGGAATGAACCGCGTAAATGATTCGAAAAATCTCGACGTTTCGGCTCGTTTTGTGAAGCCATTTTCAGGAGAATGAGAAGTGGGAATAATTCAGATATGTGGCCTCAATCTGCCTACTCCACGAATCAAATTAGGAGGAATCGGAAACAATACGATTGCGTGGTCTCATATTAGTATATTGGTTTGTTTAAGGAGTTCTGATGAGTATATCACAGACAGTCGCTGGCTTTGTGGTTTCGATGCGTTTACATAAGAAGCTGTCAATTTTGTGATTTGTTCATTTCGATTGAAATTTCGTATTTATTTTTTGTTAAATGCTTTCTTTCTCTGCATTAGGTGCATCTTATAGTTTTGTTGTCACAAAATAATTGAATTTACTTGAAGTTCTGTTGCAAAACTACTGTATATATTGACAAACTTATTTTTATTTTTATGTCCCGTGTGAGAGGAAAAATCTTTTATAGACTACACTGAGAGTACCCCGCACGCCTTCTCAGGTTGTGTGAGACTCCGGATGTTGCTGGTTACTCACTAAAAAAACTCTCACACATTCCCTGGAGTAGTTCTTCATCCTGCCCTTACAGCGTCTCTTAACAAAAAGCTGCAAGCGACCTCTATAGTTCATGGGACTTGATGACTCGAAGTGACCCGAGCAACACTGCTTTCTGCATTCTGCGCGTCAATAGTTCCGTAAAGTCCTCTCAATGCGTTGAAAATATCTTTCGGATGGCTGATACTTCTCAGGGTACAATTCCCTATACATAGCTAGAGATCTAGTAGCATTTCTAAAACATAGTATATGAAAAGCAAATCAACTTTCTCGTCATTTGAAAAATTAATGGTTTTCACCTCACAAATTCACAGGAATCAAATAATTATTTATGTACTTGTAAATAGATTCGACATTTTGTTATTCTGTTAATTCATGGCTCACTTTGAAACAATAAATCCATTTCAGTACTCTCAGAATTTTTTCTCCAAGATTTCTATTTGCCAGAAGACATCATAAACAAACATTTATGCTCCATTAAAGTTGTATTAAGAACAGTTCTTTCATGATGAACAAAACTAAATTTGGATTTACTATGTTGATTATCACAAAATATTTTGAAAAATATAACACTGCGATTGCAATTTCGGTCACTAGACCATCATCTGCCCGATGATGGTCTAGTGACCCAAATTGCAATCGCAGTGTTATATTTTTCAAAATATTTTGTGATAATCAACATAGTAAATCCAAATTTAGTTTTGTTCATCATGTTAAATTATCACGTAGTAACGACGGATTCCATCAACTATTTAACAGTTCTTTCATATTCATAAAAAAACCCTGGAATGCGTTCAAAATTTCAAAAGATGTATGGAGTCTCTATGAGTTCTAAAATGTTGGTTTTTACCTTTTTCAGGCTACACTAACGGAAATTGCATGACCAAATATTGATGATGTTTTTTCGGAAAAAACGTCAAGAAATACATGTATTGTAATTAATAGCTGAAATTGTTACAACAGTGGCTACCAAACTTGTTGAAAAAATGTAGAGGCCCATATTTGAAAAAATAAAATTGATGATGAAATCTAATGATCGAAACGTCGCATTGAAAATTGGTTCACATCAGTTTATGAAGAATATAAAACATTATTGAAACTCCTCTGACTTTTTCTAATATCATTCGAAATGGAGGCGGAGGAGCCAAAAAACGAAATTCGACTATTTTAGTTTTTGGCGAATATCTCAAAAACAAACGTTGATATTCAAGATCTGAAAAAACCTTATTATTGCTCCCCAAAATTGGAAACTTTTATCCAGTTTAACCGACCTCGTAGGTTCCTCCGTTTCCGAGATAGCAATAGTGGGATCAACTAAAAAAAACGGCCTATATATATATATATATATATATATATATATATATATATATTATATATATATATATATATATATATATATATAATATATATATATATATCTTTATATATATATATATATATATATATATATAATATATATATAATATATATATATATATATATATATATATATATATATATATATATATATATATATATATAGGATCAATTATATAACCCATGGTATTTCAAAATTGCATTACATTTTTTTAGATTATAAATGAAGCAATCACTTTAAGATGTGTCATTCGATTAACAACTTCCAGGTATAGCTTTCTAGGTTATCAAAATGTTTTAGTGAATAGGCTGCACTTAGTTCTTAGGAAATTGCTTGTTATTCATTCGACGGGTATTGAAATTCTGTTGTCTCCTTTTGGTAATCAAATCAGTGAAATTATTGTCTAGCGACCTTGGTCATTCGAAATGGACAATTTCTTCTAGACGCTACGTGAATAACAATATATTCGCCTGATAGTATGGTTAGTTAGATAATAGGTAACTACTTATTTGAACCCGTTCATCCAAAAAAGTATCTACAATGATATCATTTTCTTAGCTTCATATGATGAATTGTTCAAACCGAATGGTGTATACAAAAATACTATTATCAACAAACATAAGTAGATTCAGTCGATAGTTAATCACTACTCTATTATAGCCAATTTTTCGTAAATGAATTCAGCTATCTATCATGTACCGTTGTCATATCGCTTGATTGCCACTTGGGGAGAAAAGTTCATAAAGCAGTTATTTCCATTTATTCAATATTCCACACTAGTGTGGAAAACGAAGGAGTTTCAGAATTTTGCTTATGTTCATTAAATCTTGTATAAGTTTATATATATTATATATATATATATATATATATATATATATATAATATATATTATATATATATATATATATATATATATATATATATATATATATATATATATATATATATATATATATTTATTTTGTTTTTGTGTGAAATATATATATAAAATATAAATAAAATATATATATATATATATATATATATATATATATATATATATATATATATATATATATATATATATATATCTATATATATATATATATATATATAATTATATATATATATATATATATATATATATAAAAATATATATATATATATATATATATATATATGTACATATATATAATTATTTATTTGAATTGTTGTTGCCTGTGAACTATTTTTAACTTTTTAATAATTATTAGCAATAACAGGCTTGGTGAATCTCAGAAACTCGATTTTATTAAAAAGTTGACGTTTCGCCACGACCTTCGTAGCTTTTTCAAAACTTTTGAAAAATTGAAATATCTTTGACATTTATTGATCTGAAAAAATTTGAAAAGTTAAAAAAGGCTACTATGTTTCATCAAAATTTTTCGGCTGTGGCCGTTCTCTGTTATTTATTACGTGCTATTCAGTCCAATATTAACATTCAAATCTGTTATTATTAGATGGTAAGGGAAACCACAGAAACATTTACCCATGTAATGTTCGAAATAGGTCAAAAAAATAGTTCAAAAAAAAAATTTTGATTTTGAATAGGCAAATAATGGGGTACTATTATTAGTTATTAATTACGTGCTATTTAGTCCAATATCAACAACAGTCAGGTCTGTTGATATTAGATGGGAATGGAACCAAAGAAACCTTCACCCACGTAATGTACAAAATAGGTTTAAAATATTTGATTGTTGTCTTTAAAGAGACATTACTTGTAATTTTGGAGATCACATGTTCTAAACTATACTTTCTTTTCAGAAAAATTGTGTTTATAGTATACTCTGTAATAATTGTGATAAATCATATATAGCACAAACTTTTCAAATTTTAGAAGAAAGATTAAAAGCACACAAATATACCAAAACACAAAGCACAGCACTAATAAGACATAAAAACAATGGAAATCATAGTTTCAACTTTAATAGCACAAAAATTTTAGAAATAGATCAATAACGCAGAGAAATTTTAGAAATGTAACATATTCAAAAAAATTTAAATAAAGTCGTAAATGATAAAACAGATATAAAACATTCAAGTTCAATATACGCAGATTTAATTCTTTAATTCTTTTAAGAAACAACATAAATCAAAACAAAATAATTCAACAAACAAACTCTAACCATAACAACTCATCTTCTTAGACAAAATCTAAACATCTAGAATTTTCAATTTTTCTAAAAAGAAAGTATAGTTTAGAACATGTGATCTCCAAAATCACAAGTAATGTCTTTCTAAAGACAACAATCAAATATTTTAAACCTATTTTGTACATTACGTTTCTGTGCTTCCCTTCCCTTCCCATCTAATATCAACGGACCTGACTGTTGATATTGGACTAAATAGCACGTAATTAATAACTGAAGATGGCCACAGCCGTAATAAAATAACTCAAAAAAAAAGATAAATAGTACCCTAATCTTTGACTTTTCAAAATCAAAATAATTTGAACCTATTTCAAACATTACGTGGGTAAAGGTTTCTGTGGTTTCCCTTACCATCTAATAATAACAGATTTGAATGTTAATATTGGACTGAATAGCACGTAATAAATAAAGGAGAACGGCCACAGCCGAAAAATTTTGATGAAACATAGTAGTCTTTTTTAACTATTCAAACTTTTTCAAATCAATAAATGTCAAAGAAATTTCAATTTTTCAGAAGTTTTGAAAAAGCCACGAATGTCGTGGCGAAACGTCAACTTTTTAATAAAATCGAGTTTTTGAGATTCAATAAGCCTGTTATTGATAATACTTATCAAAAAGTTAAGTTAATTATGTATATATATATATATATATATATATATATTGGGTTTATCCTTAGTACCTACTTACTCAATGTGTTAAAATACCGTACTTAAATGTAAGT
>JARQZK010004428.1:322500-324875 GCA_030704885.1 Cynegetis impunctata
ATATATATATATATATATATATATCTATATATATATATATATATATATATTATATATATATATATATATATATATATATATATATATTATATATATATATATATATATATTTATATATATATATATATATATATATAAATATATATATATATATATACATATATATATATATATAATGAAGAAATTTATCGCGGGGAAATATGCGGGCTAGACCGATAATTTTACTATTTCCCCGCGATGAATTTCTTCATTGTAGTTTATTTCCACGGTCCAGAATCTAACGGATGGCATTAATCGCCTCCGTGGTTAGAGTTTGACCAAATATCCCAAACCGGAGAGTTCGAACAATGTACCACAAATGTGTGATTGTCTTCCGAAGCAAGGGATTCTGCTTGTTGTTGCTGTTTCAGTTCCAGGTTTTCTATCGCATACTTGGCTACACCGTTCTGATGAGGACCAAAGAGTCCGAAACACGTGTCAACGGCTGCTTCGACATATGCGGGCTAGACCGATAATTTTGCTTACATATATATATATATATATATATATATATATATATATATATATATATATATATATATATATATATATATATATATATATATATATATATATATATATATATATATAATATATATATATATATATATATATATATATATATATTGAATTGAATTAGCATTTACTTGGTGAAAGTTCATATTCATAACTTCATAAAAAATAAAAAACTAACTTTTCACAGGTTTAAATAAAATCTAATAAGTAAACGCGTTTCGTCATAACATTGAATGCATCTCGTACTAAATTATGGTATATCAAAACAATCTATTTATGCGAAAAATTGAACATAACACAGGGGTTCTTAAAAAAACTAAATAACAATAAGTAATTCATTCAAAGCTATTGGTAGGTACATTGAACAGATTATGAAGAGAAGAAGGGTTTACTTCAGTCTGGTCGTTAATTAGGTTTCCGGAATTTTTATTGATATAGAGGGATTTCCAACAGTTGATTTTGTGGAGATTATATTCTTACTTTAATATATTATAATTGTGATTAAAGGTATGGTTTTCTTGAATAAGTTGACACGCATAATTAGAGTCCGTTTTCTGCTTAATACACTAAGTTAAGTATGTTCAACTGTTATAGACTGTACTTTTCTCGGATATAAGTGGGTAAACTTCTGAAATTGCCATTTTGTATTTTTTCCTCTGAATGAGACTGTCAATCATATTGGGTGAATAACCATTATTTACTGCGATTTGTTTAATTATATTCAATTCCTTTCGGAAATTAGCTTCGGACATGACGACATGGACCATCAAAATTTTTGGATATTGTTGAGTTCATTTGCTACCTTTCCATGCTTGGACCCTGAGTCTAGGCGAGGTAAATGCCTGTAAGAACACTATTTTTTTTTTAATATTCTGTATTGTATGTTTATTCAAATAGCTAATAGCCGTTATTCCATCTAACAGTAAAAATGGGACAATGAGGATATTTTTTCCACAAAATTTGTGATCTTTTGAAAATAAATCAACTTCAAAATCCAATTATGTTCCTCTATTCGTATGACGAATGCAAGGTGTTTTGAACCTGTCATGGGATAAGTGTTCAACCTCTTAGAAGTTGAAAGATTAACAAACAAAATTTAAAGTCAGGATGGTTCTCCAAAAAGGGGGATCAATTTCCTGTCTTCTATAGACAATCATGATTTTTTCATAATGAATGACGGTTCACCAACGAAGGTGGTCATATCCTCATTAATCCAAATCTGCAGCCGATATAACAATTGGTTCAAGATTTTTAAATTTCCTTGTCAACTTGTTTGTGGAAAATGGAATATTAGATACAAATCACTTTGTGATGAGATTTGATATTCATATTTCAGTAATTAAATTTAATAATAAAAAGTCATCTAGCCTTTATAACACCAATGTACCAAATTGGTAAATAGAACGTCTAACAATGGATGTCAATGAAACTAATTCTACGGATTATTATTATTACAAAACTTTTTTAACCACGGCGTGCAGCGTGAGTATTCCGTTATATAAAGAAAAAGTTAATGGAAAATATAATGAGCATTGAGCTGTGATAGAACGAAGCTGCCAAAAAGCCATCAGAGGAAAAAAATTGCAATTCTAATTTATTTCAGGAATTCTACATTGAATAATTTATCTGAAAAGTGTTGCCACATGGAATACATGAATGGTTCTACCTGAATAAAATAATAATGATCTTAATTGCCGAACTTTCGTTTTGTCTGAATTAGAAAAATGTTTAAAATTGAAAATGAATACCGCTCCACAATATGACATTTCCAATATATAATGATATATAAATTGCCACTAAGTGTAGTAAACAGATGTTAC
>JARQZK010004429.1:0-5000 GCA_030704885.1 Cynegetis impunctata
ACTGACAGATGCCTCTGCAGGAAAACTGAAAAACAGAGAACTGATGTGGTCGTCAGTAACATAAAAAAAATAGGAATAATAAAACCTATCTAAAAAACGCTATATTTATTTTTTAATTCTTCGAGGGGAAAAATTGGGAATAAAAATTCCCTTATGAAATCATAGGTGTTTTATCAATATCCGTTGGAATTTTTAAAATCGGGCCAGATCCCAACTTTTTGTCGTGAGACTATAACCCCTTCAGCTTCGCCTCGGGGTAAAAATATAAAAATAAAAGTTTCAGAAATTTTACTAAATTTTGATATTTTCGTTCTACCTAGAGGAAAATCCCAGATACCAAATTCCAGTGCATTTGCTAGAGATTCCATTATGTATGTATGTATGTATGTATATATGAAAAAACCATAAAATTTGTGTGACGTAATTCTTCTAGAAATAGGCTAGAACGCACGAATCGCTGCTAATGACAGAATCATTAAGGATTCCAATAATACCTCGCGTGCAGCCTGGAATTTGTTAAAACGTGGCCAAAATGTGAAAGATACGGGAGCGAGTGATGATATCAGCCCATCAATGTTCAATTCATATTTCACAACTTTTCCAAGTAAAATATCATTCAAAATTTCTAATCCAGATAGTACTGATTTCTTCATCAAAACTATACCAGTCAATCTCACTTTTTGAACCCCTTTCTTGCAGCAGTTTCTGTTGATGTGAGAGATGTTTCATCAATTCTTTCAAAAATAATTTTAAATCACTGGATTACTATGCGGCTATCCATCCGAGTTAAATAACGAACCTTCCTAATAAACCGTTGTTTAAGGGCAGGCGTTTTTCCCCCGAGTGCCCGGAAAGTTCTAAAACAGTTTCAATATATAAAAAAGGGGGAATAAACTGATCTACAAACTATAGGCCCCCATCTCGCTTTTATTGTGCCCAATTTTATTCTTAAAATAATAGAGAGAATAATAATGTCATCATAACCCCTTGTTCTCATCTTTTCGATATGAGAACAAGTTAAATTTTTTCTGCCAGGACAGTTTGCGTTACAGAAAGGATATAGTGCATAGATGCAAATAGCTAAATTAGTTGGGGAGAATGCTTCTGGACTGTTTCGAGGGTGGCCCCTGCAATGCGTTCTCTGTTTTTGGGGGATTTGTTCTAAGGCGGGTTTGACTGCGTGCCTCACTCCAAATTCCTTCTGGAAAAATTGGAAAAAAGATATAATTTTTCCGTAGCTGGTATGAATTTTGGGGATGAGGTCGTATGTCACAAATCGACTCAAGCAGGTTGTTGTGGGTGGCCCCAAATTTGTCGGAGCTTAAGACAGTGCATATGGGTGTACCTCAAGGATTATCCTTTTGGGCCCCCGATCCTTGTTTTTTATATTCATAAACGACCTACCCGATTAAAATCATCAATGTACGAGTCTAATACTCTACGCTGCCCGTTAAACAAGCCATATCTTTTAAAACATTAAGGACATTGATTCAATTGTTGATATATCCTCTGCTGCGCAGACGACGGGGCCCAGATTTTGGTGTTTCTCTCTCATCTCATTTCTTATCTTATCTTATCTAATCTTATCTTAAATGGATGACCCCCACTTTTAAATGTCATAAGAAAGTTCTAGGTTCTTTTTTACTACCCTCGTACATCCATTTCTAATTCATTTCGGTATAACAAAATTCTTTTTTCCATAATCCGATTAGAAGGCGCCCGCAAAGAGATCAGGCGTTCGATTTTACGCACGTTTTTCGTATTTTCTGGCAGGCTTTCGTTGCGTCACGGTTTCGTGCGAAAACGAGCAAAAACTTCCATCGCCCGTAACCGAGCGGGAAAACACGGGGGCGGCGACGGCGATGACACGTCGCAAAACGGGTCAGATTTAAAATAAATTTATTATGTAAACCGGGCAGGCTGCTGCGGAATTGGGACGTCCGGGGGCCGCTCGAGCGGGTAACAAGTGCGGTCGACGGGGATGTTTATTGCTGGATGTGGAGGGCGGTGACTTAGGCGGGTTGCTTCGGTTTATAAAGAATCATTTGTTACGTGTGTTGAACGAATTGATTTCGCCATAAGGGGTTTTGTACTCTCGTTAATACTGATAAGCATGTAACCACTCTGCCTTTTTATATTGCACGAGCTAGCCTGGAGAAAGGTTATATATATATTATATATATATAATATATATATTATATATATATAATATATATATATATATAGGTTCTGGTAAGTTTACAATAATAATAACAAGATATAAAAATGAAGGGGAATTTTCACTTCTTTCTTTCACATTAACAATTTGAGACATCTCATATTTCAAAATGGCGCTTCTGTCGGAGGTTTTTCTAATTTTTCCTAAATTTAAGTTGGTGTATATATTCGGTTGATGCCTAGGTCTTACTGCCCAGAAATGGGTAGTTTCCCTCAGGTGATTTCGTAGATTCTTTCTCTGGTTTTCCCCACGATTCGGAAAGTTACTCGTCCAATGTTACTTTGTGCTTAAGCAAGAAAATGCGTTCCCCCTAGCTCCAGCCAAGGTGACTAAAAAATTCAGGGCAAATCAACATACTATTTCAAAAAACTTAAAATCTTCCAAGAGTTTCTGTAGGATTATCGAAGGCCAATCAAATTAACATATATATTGATATCAAGCAAAGATACTAAAAAAGACAGTATATGTTCCAACATTTTTAAACCTGAACATAAAAGGATATGGGACACGTGAAATTTGCCATCGTTAGCCTTTTAAAAAAATCTTGTATCAAATTGAAAAAAGAGTAAAATAAGGCAAAGAAATCAAAAATATTTTAAATAAGGAAATGTAGGATGATTATCATATTGAAAGATAAAATAATTTGATATAGATAAATTGAAAATATTTTATTATTCAAGTGATTTGTATGTCACGATGGACAAGTCGAAAAAATTGACGTGCTGGTATTCCATCATTCATCTAATGGGTCCTCATAGAGTTCATTTCTCTTTCTTTTTTTAAACAAGTAACTGTAAATATTGCTAAGTTTTTGTGCTGTCGGAAAATTTCTTGTTTATAGTAAATTCACTTTTATTAATTTGGAACCCATTTCATGTAATAATTCTTTCGTGCAATTTTTTTTTTCCTTTTTAGTATTTTCACGCTTTCGAGATCAATCCGATGATCTAAGTTATGTGCATGTATTGCTAGTGCACATCGATACCTTTGTCTTTGTGATTCTGATTTGTGCAGGAGATTATCACTTCTCCCATTGGGATGTTTGACCAATACACACCCTGACAATCTCTGACCAGTAGCGGTACACCACATTACTTTTCAAATTTGTTGGTATTGGGTCCTTGAGACTACTTATATAATTATTTCCCGTTTTTTGATTATAAGTTGTCAGTAGTACCTTTTTCGTCTCTGAAAATAAGATTTAATCATGGATGGTCTAGTTCTCTTAGTTAGGAAAGGATGCATGAAGTTTCTGTTCTGTGTCCTTTTTCGCTTGTGTACATCACGATCCAGGTCAAGTGTTGTATCCGAACCGTATAAAAAGTTTATTTTATCAAAACAGCTGGATATGAATTTTGTCTTAAAATTTCGAATAATTTTTTTAAACCCTTTCCGGCCCAAATTATTTTTTTGTGGAAAAAATATTATGTATGTTTGATAATGGTTTAATTATAATTACTCGAAGAAAATGAAACAAATTTCAAGATAAAAAACACAAGGATTATCCTGCAGGATGTGGTCACTCCACATAACCAGTAGGGAACATAAACCAAACAATATAACCTATTTTTGGCGTAATATAACATGAAACAGTTTTTGTCATGTTCCAAACACAAATTCTACTTGCACGCTGAACATTTCTCACAAATCATACCAAAGATTTTACGAATATTCATATTTGGGGTTTCCCCCAACCCTTCCGATTTGCCCGGAGTAATGGTCAACCTCCCGACTTCCCCGGGTTGACTAATTTCCCCCGTTTTTAAAATTAGTACGCAACCGCGCTTTACTAATCAAAACTTCGATTTCTAAGATTAGATTTTTGTGGTAAAAAAACTGTCAAATATTAGAAGCAGAGTATATATAAATTAAAAATAAATAAATTGATGACATTTTCTTCAACCCCCCTCCTACTAAACTCCTTAAAAAAATCTCCCGGTGGTCCTTCGGAAAATTTGGCAAGCCTATTCAGTAGATAGCGTACTCCAAACTTTGCTTCCTCAGAACTAAAAAAGATAACGCGATTATGTAAGTGCCCAGTGGTCACTTCAGGAGACCCCAAACAAAATTAGTTAATTTTCGAAAGAAAGGAAACAATTTACGTTCAATATATTTCATGAAAATTTGCATAAGTAAGATATAAAGAAATAATTTTTGGAGCCATTTTTCCACCATTCATAAATAAAAATAAACAAATTCACACCAGGTTTCAAGCAGATCCTCTGAGTAGTGTCCAACTTATAGTAAACAAATGCACGTTATACCGCGCTTTTCGAACTTATTTCGGTCTGTCTTCGATGAACACGTCAAAATTTTGCTATGTTTTAGACAACTCACCCCAAAACACACGGTATACTGAAAATTAGCCAACGAGCATTTTACTCGCTGACAACAAACTGTGGTCTTCCAGCTAACCAGTTGCCCTGAAAGGGTTAATCCATTCTGTTTGAAGGTTTCATGGCATATTCTAACAATTCTCTCTTTCATTCCCTTTCATAAAGTTAATTCTTTATATTCATATTATGGTCAGAGTGGTAATTTATGAATTACGATGATGTTTATTCTTTCTGTACCAAAAGTTTAATTTTGATAGTGTTATTATGTCACGGTGTACTTTTGTGTCGAAGAAACGGAACTCCTTGTTCATGATCTTCCGTCTCAATGGTAAACTTCAGATCTTTGGCAGTATGAATGGAGCATTTCTTTGTGTGTCAATTTTGATCCTCCGGTTAAGGCCTATAAATAATATCATCAACAAAATTTTTTATAAATGGTATTTTGA